>JXPG01014830.1:284-11175 GCA_001015175.1 Megaselia abdita
AAAATCGATTTTTGTATATTGATATATTGAAAACAAATAAATATGAAACCAGTCCTCCCGGATATTTCAACTTTCAAATAAGTAACTCTTCAACGAAACAACTTTAGCGCAAATAAAGTAATAAGACTTTTTTTTAAAGAGTGGGCGGTATCGTTAGTAACATTATTAACTTAACGGTTAGTAACGTTATTAACGTTAAATAACATCGCAGTTTAACCGAATTTTGGGTTAATAATTATCAGGCCAAATAATTAGTATTGATTTCAACTTCACCTTATTTTTTCAGAGTTGAAAATTTATTATTCAACACTGATTTTGTTTGCGAAATTTGTTGAGTTGGACACGGACATATTGTGTTGATTTAAAACAAATTAAAATATAATTTATTTATTTCTTATTTTTGAAATTAAAAAAATGTGTTTACTAAATGTTTTTGTAGATGAAAAATGTCAATTTGAGATAGCTTTTTAAGAATGTCTGAAAACGTATCTGAAAACGTTTAGATAAAAATAATATTGTTAATCATTAAATGAAAATAAAAAAGAAAGAAAATCACGAGATAAATCATCTCAAATAAATAATATAAAATATATGGAAAATCAAAGAATTTAAAGATTTCTTTGATTTTTCAAGTTTTTATTTACATTGAAATACTGCAAAACCAAAATGGACAAATATAATAATGTTTTTTATTTTTTAATTCCTTTGTGATTTCTATGGTTTTTAAAGTTTTCATTCAAATGTTGAAGAAATATTTCTAAGAAATCTCAAAATTTCCAAAATATTGATCAAATCAGAATAAAATAATATAAATATTTAAAAAATCATAGAAATCTCAAATAAGTTTTTGAAAAATTAAAGAAACCTCAAGAAAATCACTAAGAAATCATGAGATATATGATTTATTTAATTTTTGTTTAACACTATTTTTTTTTTTTTAATTTTAACTTATTTTTAATAAACTTACAAAAATTAATGAGATATCACGAAGTTGAATCTTTAGCAGGTCATAGAAATCACTAACAAAAACCATGACATTACTTTCATATTTCTTTTAATATTCTTTTTTTAACTTAAAATCTCTGAAAAATAAAAAAACACACAATGAAAATCTTAAAATTAATCAAATAACTGAAAAGATTTATTCCATATTGCTTGAAATCACTGGAAGTCAAAGAATTCGTTAAAAATCACTAAGAAATCAAATAAATTATGAGATTAATTCCATATTTTTTTAAGAATCGATGAGAAATAATAGACATCTTTAACAAATCACCAACAAAAATCCTAGAAAATCACCAACATTTAAAAATTCATCCATATTTGTTTTTGTTTTGAATCCAAACTGAATAAAACTTCAAACAGCATAGTACTCTCAAGCAAATCAAAATTTAATAAATCACTGAAAAATAACAAAAAACTTTAAAAATTGATAATAAATCACAAAATTAAAGAATAATCACTAAAAATCATTCAATAAATCAACAGTTGGATTTTTGTTTTGTTTATTCTTTTTTTATTTCAAATCACAACTTTTGCTTAAAAACCTTTTTGATCGATAGAAATAAAGAAATTTTAGAAATCTTGAGCAAATCACAATAAAAGTCTAGAAGTAATTAATAAATAACAAACAAAAAATCATAGAAACCTCAAAAAAAATACTTAAAATCACTGGAAATCAAAGAAATCTTTCAAAATCACTATGAGATAAAATAAAACATGAGATTCATTTTATATTTGTTAAAAAATCGATGAGAAATAACAATAAAATCATAGAAATCTTAAAAAAATCACCAAGAAAATCACAGAAATCTTTAACAAATCACCAACAATAAAAACGAAAATGTAAAAGAATCACAAAATTTGTATTTTAGTGTTTTTTGCTTTGAATACAAAAAATAACACTTCAAACATCATAGAAATCTCAAGCGATTCTAAATTGTATAAATCTCTGAAAAATAAAAAAAACTTTACAAATCGATTATAAATCACAAAATTAAAGGAAAATTGTAAAAAAAAATCAATTCAATAAATTTAGAGTCGATTTTTTCTCTTTTTCCTACTTCAAATAAGAACTTTTGCTTAAAAACCTTTCAAATCGATAGAAGTCAAGAAATATTGATCACAATAAAAACATAGACATATTTTAAAAATAAGTAACAAAAACTCATAGAAATATTTTCAAGATCACCAACAAAAATCATTAAAAAAATCACGAAAATTTAAAAAATCATTAGTTTTTTGCTTTGAATAAAAAAAAACACTTAAAAATCAAAGAAATCTCTGAAAAATAAAAAAAAAATTAAAATTTAATCAAATTATTGAAAATATTTATTCCGTATTTGTTTTAAAGTGTTCTATTTTAAATAAAAAATAATAAACCAAAAAAAATTTAAATCTTTGGAAAATTACAAAATCTTTATGATATTAATTCCATATTTGTTTAAGAATCGATCAGAAATCACAATGAAATCTCAAAAAAATCACTTAAAATCTCTGAGAAATAAAAAAATATCTAAAAATTAATCAAATAACTAAAAAGACTTATTTCATATTTGTTTAAAGTGTTCTATTTTAAATTAAAACGAATTTTAAAAAAAACTTTAGAAATCAATAACAAATCACAAAATGTTATAAATCCTGAGCGAATTCCAACAAAATCTTAAACAAATCACCTACAAAAATCATAGTTATAACGTTTAAAATCTCATATAAATCACTGAACAATTATAGAAAAATCACTATTTTAAATCAAAATTAATTTAAAAAAACTTATGATCGATTAGAAGTCACTGAATTGAAGAAATCATGATCAAGTCACAACAAAATCAAAGAAATATTTAAAGAAATATTTTTTCTATTTCAAATAAAAACTCTAACTAACTAATCACATAAAATCATTAAAAAAAAATGAACATTAAAAAAATCATGAGTTTTTTTTCTTTGAATCCAAAAAAATAACACTTCAAAAATCATAGAAATCTCAAAAAATATCTAAAATTCAATCATATATCAAAACTGAATAAAAAATTTTAAAATCATAGAAATCTCATATGAACAATTAAAGAAAAATCCCTATTTTAAAAACCTTATGATCGATTAGAAATTACCCAATTGAAGAAATCTTGATCAAATCACCACAAAATCCAGGAAATATTTAACAAATACCAATCAAAATCATAGAACTATTGAACAAATCACTAAAATTTAAGGAAACCAAAAAAATCTTTAAGAAAAAAAATCACAAATAAATAAATCATGAGATTATTTGTTTTAGTGTTCTTCAAAAATCATAGAAATCTCAAAAAAAGTAACAAAAATCTATGAAAAATCAAAGATATCTTAAGAAATCACTAACAAATCAAATAAATCACGAGATTAGTTCCATATTTGTAATAGTGTTCTTCAAAAATCATAGAAATACCAAAATGTCTATTTAAAATTATAGAAACTTTCAAAATGACAAGAAATTACCAAAAAATAAAAAACATAAAATTTTTAATTGAAGCCCATTTAAAAAATACTTTAAAAATCGATGATAAACCAGAAAATTAAGAAAATCATTAGCAAATCCCAACAAATCACTAAAAATTCAATGAAATCCTAAAAAAAATTCCTAAGAAATCAAATCAAATCATGAGTTCAATTCCAGATTAATTTTAGTGTGCTTCAAAAATCATAGAAATCTAAAAAAAAGTACTAAAAATCTCTGAAAAATCAAAGATATCTTAAGAAATCACTAACAAATCAAATAAATCACGAGATTAGTTCCATATTTGTAATAGTGTTCTTCAAAAATCATAGAAATACCAAAATGTCTATTTAAAATTATAGAAACTTTCAAAATGACAAGAAATTACCAAAAAATAAAAAACATAAAATTTTTAATTGAAGCCCATTTAAAAAATACTTTAAAAATCGATGATAAACCAGAAAATTAAGAAAATCATTAGCAAATCCCAACAAATCACTAAAAATTCAATGAAATCCTAAAAAAATCCCTATGAAATCAAATCAAATCATGAGATCAATTTCAGATTTATTTTAGTGCCTTTCAAAAATCATAGAAATCTCAAAAAAAAGTACTAAAAATCTCTGAAAAATCAAATAAATCTTAAAAAATCACTAAGAAATCAAATAAATCATGAGATCAAATATGGAATTAAGTGTTCTTCAAAAATCATAGAAATACAAAAATGTCTATTTAAAATTATGGAAACCTCCAAAATGGCAAGAAATCACCAAAATATAAAAAAACATCAAATTTAAATTGAAGCCCATTTAAAAAAGACTTTAAAATCGATGATAAACCACAAAATTAAGAAAATCATTAGCAAATCCCAACAAATTACTAAAAATTCAATGAAATCACAAAAAAATCCCTAAGAAATCAAATTGAAGCCAATTTAAAAAAGGCTTTAAAAATCGATGATAAACCACAAAAATTAAGAAAATCATTAGCAAATCCCAACAAATCACTAAAAATTCAATGAAATCCTAAAAAAAATTCCTAAGAAATCAAATCAAATCATGAGTTCAATTCCAGATTAATTTTAGTGTGCTTCAAAAATCATAGAAATCTAAAAAAAAGTACTAAAAATCTCTGAAAAATCAAAGATATCTTAAGAAATCACTAACAAATCAAATAAATCATGAGATCAAATATGGAATTAAGTGTTCTTCAAAAATCATAGAAATACAAAAATGTCTATTTAAAATTATGGAAACCTCCAAAATGGCAAGAAATCACCAAAATATAAAAAAACATCAAATTTAAATTGAAGCCCATTTAAAAAAGACTTTAAAATCGATGATAAACCACAAAATTAAGAAAATCATTAGCAAATCCCAACAAATTACTAAAAATTCAATGAAATCACAAAAAAATCCCTAAGAAATCAAATTGAAGCCAATTTAAAAAAGGCTTTAAAAATCGATGATAAACCACAAAAATTAAGAAAATCATTAGCAAATCCCAACAAATCACTAAAAATTCAATGAAATCCTAAAAAAAATTCCTAAGAAATCAAATCAAATCATGAGTTCAATTCCAGATTAATTTTAGTGTGCTTCAAAAATCATAGAAATCTAAAAAAAAGTACTAAAAATCTCTGAAAAATCAAAGATATCTTAAGAAATCACTAACAAATCAAATAAATCATGAGATCAAATATGGAATTAAGTGTTCTTCAAAAATCATAGAAATACAAAAATGTCTATTTAAAATTATAGAGACCTTCAAAATGGCAAGAAATCACCAAAAAATAAAAACATCAAATTTAAATTGAAGCCCATTTAAAAAAGACTTTTAAATCGATAATAAACCACAAAATTAATAAAATCATTAGCAAGTTCCAACAAATCACTAAAAATTCAATGAAATCCTAAAAAAAATTCCTAAGAAATCAAATCAAATCATGAGTTCAATTCCAGATTAATTTTAGTGTGCTTCAAAAATCATAGAAATCTAAAAAAAAGTACTAAAAATCTCTGAAAAATCAAAGATATCTTAAGAAATCACTAACAAATCAAATAAATCATGAGATCAAATATGGAATTAAGTGTTCTTCAAAAATCATAGAAATACAAAAATGTCTATTTAAAATTATAGAGACCTTCAAAATGGCAAGAAATCACCAAAAAATAAAAACATCAAATTTAAATTGAAGCCCATTTAAAAAAGACTTTTAAATCGATAATAAACCACAAAATTAATAAAATCATTAGCAAGTTCCAACAAATCACTAAAAATTCAATGAAATCCTAAAAAAAATTCCTAAGAAATCAAATCAAATCATGAGTTCAATTCCAGATTAATTTTAGTGTGCTTCAAAAATCATAGAAATCTAANAAACATCAAATTTAAATTGAAGAACATTTAAAAAAGACTTTAAAATCGATGATAAACCACAAAATTAAGAAAATCATTAGCAAATCCCAACAAATTACTAAAAATTCAATGAAATCACAAAAAAATCCCTAAGAAATCAAATTGAAGCCAATTTAAAAAAGGCTTTAAAAATCGATGATAAACCACAAAAATTAAGAAAATCATTAGCAAATCCCAACAAATTACTAAAAATTCAATGAAATCACAAAAAAATCCCTAAGAAATCAAATCAAATAATGAGATTTATTTTAGTGTCCTTCAAAAATCATAGAAATCTCAAAAAAAGTAATAAGAATCTACGAAAAATCAAATATATCTTAAGAAATCATTAACAAATCAAATAAATCATGAGATTAATTCCATATTTGTAATAGTGTTCTTCAAAAATCATAGAAATACCAAAATGTCTATTTAAGATTATAAAAACCTTCAAAATGGCAAAAAAAAATTGAAGCCTATTTCAAAAAGACTTTGAAAATCGATGATAAACCAGAAAATCATTAGCAAATCCCAACAAATCACTAAAAATTCAATGAAATCCTAAAAAAATTACCAATAAATCAAATTGAAGCCAATTTAAAAAAGACTTTAAAAATCGATGATAAACCACAAAATTAAGAAAATCATTAGCAAATCCCAACAAATTACTAAAAATTCAATGAAATCACAAAAAAATCCCTAAGAAATCAAATTGAAGCCAATTTAAAAAAGGCTTTAAAAATCGATGATAAACCACAAAAATTAAGAAAATCATTAGCAAATCCCAACAAAGCACTAAAAATTCAATGAAATCCTAAAAAAATCCCTATGAAATCAAATCAAATCATGAGATCAATTCCAGATTTATTTTAGTGCCTTTCAAAAATCATAGAAATCTCAAAAAAAAGTACTAAAAATCTCTGAAAAATCAAAAAAATCTTAAAAAATCACTAATAAATCATGAAATCAAATAAATCATGAGATCAAAAATCATAGAAATACCAAAAAGTCTATTTAAAATTATAGAAACCTCAAAGAAATGCCAAAAAATCACCAAAATATAAAAAAAAACATCAATTTTAATTTGAAGCCCATTTAAAAAATTAGCAAATCCCAACAAATTACTAAAAATTCAATGAAATCACAAAAAAATCCCTAAGAAATCAAATCAAATCATGAGATTTATTTTAGTGTCCTTCAAAAATCATAGAAATCTAAAAAAAAATCAATTTAAAATTATAGTAATCCTTCACAAATCTCAGAAAAAATAAAACAATGAAGAGTCCAAATTTGTTTTATTTTTGTCTATTTTAAATCGCTCCTTTGACCACATCCCAATAATCTCCCATGGGCTCGCTCCGCTCACTCGAGAAAGTCAACGGCATCGCTAATTTCCATCCGACTATCGTACTTAATAAACCCACCTATTTACCTACCTACCTTGTTCTGTGGGAGGTCGTGAAAAGGGCAATTAATTTAGAGATATGGATTTTAAATTGTAAGCTTCGATCGTAATTATCTTTTAACAATGACGACGGACTCTTTTCTTTTTCGTTTGAAATGTCAGATTTGGCTTTTCTTTAGTGGCTATGTTTAATTGCTGGGAGTTAACAATAGGTTTTGTGGTATGGTAAGAGTGTTGTAATTGTGGACAAAGAGTCAAAGAAAACTTACAGATTTTCCTGTTAATTAAGTTTCTGTCAGCATTCATTAGATCATGCAACAAGGAGTTACCTAGTTAGTTACGTTACTATCAATCAATCTTAATTTTTCTAGATGTAAATGCGACGAGTCTGTCTGTCTATTTATGCCGGACTGGTTTCATTTTTTCTCCATCTTCGTGGTCGGACGAAAGAAAAAGTTGTGAAAATTGTTGAAAGAGAGGAAGGAAGTGAAAGCGATTAGATAAGTTTATCTGATTTGTTACACAGTAGCAAAATGCGGATTTCCTCTTTTGGTCATTCGGAGTTTAAATGAAGGAATTAGTGACGTGACGATACAAATAAACTGACAGCAAAATAAAAATCAAGTTCGTCGCTTGAGTCTTTTGATTTGCATACATTTATTTCAATTTCAACACCAAAAGTAAGAAAGAAAATAAAGTTCAATTAGCTTTGGGCAAGTAACCAATACCAATTTTCATTTAACAAGTTAACAAATCTATTAACAATCTAAATGGCGGCAAATTTGTTAACCTCTGTGTTATGTTACACTTTATTACCATAGACTTTCCACACTAGAGTAATCTACAGTGTCATTCAATAGCTGGGGATCCATATCGTTTCATTTGCTAATCATAAGATATTGCAAGGCTAAATTGCAATTATTACACTTTATGACCACACTTAATCTCTGTTGTGGTAGCCAGCTATAATTTGTACACTTTAAAATTCCGATGGTCTACAGAGATGATGTATCACATCACCGTGTTGCTTCGCGCCATTGCCACGACTTATTTCAATTATGTGGAGCATTACTGGCTTGTCGCTTGTAGTCATCGGTCGGACAACTTGTTTTTGTTGTTTTTTCTTCTGGAAGACATCGATTCAATTCATTTTGAATTTGAATAAAACATAAATTAATTTTAAAATGCAAATGTGCGCGGTTAGTGGCATGAGTCGGAAATGTATCAAGGACTTAGACTAGTTTCTATAATTATCAGATTTTATTTGCACTTTACTTGTTGATTAATCGATTGATCACGACTTCACTGTGGAATCTTTCTCATGGGAATAGGCGGTTCAAAAGAGGAGTTAACCAGGGCATTGTTTGGTTTGAGAAGTTTTATGAATTGTTGCGCTACCAAAAATTGGTGGTTTTGGGATTCCATTTTTTTGAGGTATCATTTTCTTTTTAAAATATTTAATTGGTTTTTGTCGTTAATTTTTGTTGGTAATAATCTTTATTAATTTCTCAAACAGACAGACAGACAGACATTAAACAAAGTAGCAAAAAAGCCATGGTCTAGAAATGCCGAGGGTGACATCTTTTAGATAATATCGCCGATGCCCAAAAAAATCATAAATTTCCAACCAACGCAAATATTTCGCTAACTAATGACCATCACCATTCAAGAAGCACTAGCAAAAGCTTCCTTAATTAAAATTTTTCTTTAATACTAGATATACTAGTTAGTTAATGAACTGATCACGATCTGTGGCAGACAGCTCTCAAATTCGACGTTTTTATTTGGTTTTCATTTCAGATAATAAAATTGAGATTACATCTCAATATCTTTGTTTATACTTCGTTTAGGGGGCTGGAATTGCATAATTGGAAAGAAAGTGCTTTGCTTAATTTGATTTTATGATGGAGTGATTATAAGCAAAGTAATGGTCTCTATATTTTTTAAGAGAAGGGAGGCGTAGGCTTTGTTCATTGTTCGTGGGTTTAAGTTTTTGATTATTTCTTTGGTATGGGATTTTAATTTTCTTCAATTTCTTGTAATTGTGATTGATAGGAAATCACAATTTTATAATTTTATAAAAACAAGACTCTTGTTAGAAGAGAATCACAAATCAAAACCAATGATAGTAGAGTTGGGTTATAACCTAAGCAAGAACCATTACAATTAACAACATTTGTCACCATAGTACACCATGAACCACAACCTTGAAATTAAGACAACAACCACATTTCTATTTGTATGATTCGTAACTTATGTAATTTTATTTTATAACTTGTTGAGGTTTTAAGGAATATTATTAATAAGTTTTTATTTGGATAAAAAGGAATATATACTGTATTCTTTTTAAAAATTACTAAATCTAAGAAACCAAGCATGAAATATTGTATTTAACAATTTTTATTTTTTTCTGTGTTGTTTCGTTTACTGGTATTTTTAAAACTATTGTTATTTTATTCAGTTTTCTTTTTTTTTTTAAATTGCTATACGTTATATTTTATACTTATGCTTAATGTATATTATTTAATGTTTTGTTTGTTCTTGTTTTCTTTTTGTGGGTACTGTTTTTTTCTATAGGTACAATTATAAACTCAACAGTATATTTCCATACAGCCATCCTACATCACCAATCATGTTATCAATTCATAAACAAATCCACTAATAACAAATAAATATATCCATAATATATCCATACACCTATCCATATGTCCATGAGCCCATCCTATATTCGCCATGCCCTCATTCATACACAACTTCACCCATTCAAATTATAATCCATTCACCTTTCCGTCACGCAACCATAAATATTTACGCCATTCAATCCGTAAACAAATCCATATAGCCATCAATTCTTTCTATTCATCCTCATCCATATGTTCGGACCAACCATTCATCCTTTCTATAAATCCACACTCCTATTAATATATACATTCACTTTTCCATCTGTATACACACATTCATCCGTCCACACTACCATCCATACTTACGCCCCCATAATATAACCATACTACTATCCTTAATTTCTATAGATCTACACATACGACCATTCATTCACACGCTCATGTATCCATATGTACATTCGTCAACATATAATCCATAAAGCATTTGTTAATACACTCATATATACTTAAAAATCCGCAGACGGAACGCAATATCCTTACAAATGTTCATCCTTTCTAGGATTTCACATACCCACCCATATATATTCATATAATAATCCATGGATATCCCATTTGTTCACCTACGACATATACCACCATCACCTCACCTCATAATATAACATATTATATCATAAATCATAACACCATAGATATGCAAACTTTCGGAATCTGATGTTTTCCACTTCAGCCGAAGCACCCTGTTAGTAATATTTGCATTGAGAAAGCTCTTTGAAGATTTTTCTTGCTGTAGTAGGGTGTTTCGTTTCAGTGGAAAACATCAGACAATGAAAGTTTGCCTATCTATTACTTTTACTTAAATCCATACCATTGTATCCCGTACATCAATATTCTATATTCATTCATCCCTCTCTCCATACTATATACACAAATCCATCCCACAAACCCATTCATCCATACACCTATACATACACTCAAAGAAATAATTTCCAAATATTG
>JXPG01014834.1:4985-17554 GCA_001015175.1 Megaselia abdita
TTTTTTTTTTTTTTTTTTATAGAGATGCTATTTTTTTTGTTGATGATTGAGATGAGAAGGATTTTTACGTTGATTACTTTCATTCTTTTTTTTTAGATGATATGTAAGGTCTTTTATTTTGTATGAGAAGAAGGCTATCGACTGTAGAATTTCGAAAGTCTTTATGAATAACTACAAGATCTGACATATTTGAGGAGTCCTCTCAACATTCAATCTTTAAAAAAAAAACAAGTATAAAGAAAACATTCCTTAAAATCAATGGAGAAACCTTAAGTCGTCCTTGTATTTTTCATTTGAATGATGCTATTCCAGGCAATCAAAACAAGCCATTTTACTTAAACAGAATGAGACAGATAATTGAAAAGAAAAAAATACTCTCATAAGCCTTTTGTTGAGAAACAAAAAAGAAATGACTCAGTTGGGAATTGAACCTAGGATTTCAAGGAAAGAACATCGCTGTTGTCTATGTTGAACTGAAAATCTTCAAATATTAAAGTTGATACAGTAGAGATCTAATACCAACCAAAGCCATCCGAAATCTTCAAAATTCATACAACAAAAAATTATTCATATAATTTAAATTTATGAAAAAAAAGGTTGTCTACAAGAAAATTTACTAAAACTTGTAAGGTATTCCATTACTACAGAAAAAAAGTTGAAGAATTCCAAAAGACAAGTGAATTTCTATGAAATTGTTAAAAGCAAGGAAAGTGGAAAAATGCGCCAAGTCCAAATTGTTATGCGAAAAAACTGCGGATATCCAAATTTTGTATATATACTTGTATTTAGCTAAGAAGTTTTTCAGAATTATCTGAAAACAATTCTATCTTTCTCTTTCTTCCCAATTTTTTTTTAAAAGCCAATTAAAACAGAAGATGCAATATGAATAATCTTGATTGGCTGAAATAAGAATTTTGTTCAATATATTTAAAGTGACCAACATTATATGAAAATAAGAACATTAATAGAAAGAGAGAAGAAATAAAAACTAAGCTATTCCTATTGGTTAATTGAAACTCCTTAGTTTTGATTGGTTAAAAATCACAACTAAACCAAACAAAAGCTGACAGAGTTCGGGATTAGAATCATTCTTTTCTCGAATCAACTGTATATTTTTTAGATCTACTCGAAATCTTACATATTGTGTAATTTGTTAACAAAATTTTGCAAAATTAATAATTAATGGTTAGTCAAAAAAGAAGTTTTTTTAAAACACAAAACTGAGAGTATTTCATTAAAAATACAATTCTATTAAAAAACTTAACATTACATTAAATATTACGAAACATGGTTAAATTACATATGGAAGTTCAGTATTCTATTTTATGCGTTTTAAAATCATTTTTGCGTATAGGAAATATGAAGGGAAATATTGAGAGAATGATGAAATATTGCTTTTTAAAGATTATCAATATAATGTTCGAAACATAAATCAAACATAAAAAACCAGCAAACTTTCAAGGAAAAAAAATAAAAATTAAAATAAAAATAAAAATAAAAATAAAAAAAAAAGAAATAAAATAAAAAAAAAATAAAAATTAAAAAAAAAAAATAAATAATATAACAAAAAACTTCAAACCGAACAAATATTAGCCATTAAACAAAATTAATAAAAAAAAAAAAAAAATTAAAATTTAAAATAAAAAAAATTAAAATTTAAAATAAAAAAAATTAAAATATAATCATAAAAAAAACAATAACTAATGAATGAAAAAAATAATTTTCATCTAGAAAAGTAACCCAAAAAGCCAGTTTTCAATTGCACAAGCATTTCTCTTAATTTTATCTTCAAGATACTTCCAAAGCGAACTATGATCACTCAATCTCAATTGGAGAGTCTCTGAATATTTTTTGTGGGTATTATGGAAAATATTGGCTCAGTTGGAAGAGGACGCAGTTTGGATACTTTACGTTAAGGCTAGCGTTACGTTTTTGAGAAATAAATGTACTTTTTTATAAAATTAGTATTTTTAAACGCTTTAGAATTATGGAAAGCTCAGTTGGAAGAGAACGAAGTAAAGTACACTTTCACATTTTTGTCGAGGAATTAACCACTGGGATTTTTCAAAAGGTTTTTCTTTTACAAAAATTACAAAATCCGAAAACTTTCTTTTACATCATTTCACAAATTCCTGAAAAATTACACAACCCCAAGACTTTCTTTTACACCATTTCAAAAATTCCTGAAAAATTACAAAATCCCAAGATTGTTTTCAAAATTAAATCAAAAACTTTCTTTCCCTACACTATTCAAAATCCTAACATTATCCTTGTTTTTATTGTATATATTCTTCTATGTTTATAAAAGGTCCTTAAATCTAATTTAATGTATCTAATTTTTTTTAATTTATATTATTTTTATTATACGTTTCAAAAATAAAACAAAAATTCATATTTATCGTAATACAAAATTCTTAAAATATAAATATAATAGATCTTGGAAATTAAAAACAAATTAATTCCAAAATTGTAAGAATTAAGTCTGAAATATTTATATTTTTATTTAGTAAATGTTTAATAATTTTAGTTTTTGTGTGTAATTTTAAACTTCAAATAATCTTAATTATTTGTTAATATTAAATATTATTTAATATTAATGTTTTATTTTTCCTAACTTCTGAATGTTGTGAAATATTTGATAGATTTTTTTTAATCTTAATTTTGGTTTGTAAAATTTGTTATTCTTCTTTCAGGATATTTTTATATTAAATAGTATATATAAGATATATATATTATATAGTATATATATAAGATTCCCTAGAGTTTTTAATTTTAATTATTTTTAGTAATGTATATTGCAGAATTTTTTATTTTTTTATCTCAATATTTTACTATTTTCTAGTTACTCTCTGTAATTGTTTAATATATATATTTTTTTTTTTTTGGGATCTATTTGTTTTAATTTTTTCTTATAACACTTTATTTTTCGGGTTTTTTTTTTGGTTTTAATTATTTGTAAGTTTTTGTTGTTATATTATTTTATTCTTCTTTTTTTTTTTTTTTTTTTTTNTTTAGTGTTTTTGTTTAGTTTTATTTGCTTTCTTTTTTAGTTTCATTTGGTTGGTATTTTTTTGTTAATTTTGATTTATTATTTCTTGAATTTTATGTTTGATTTTAAGGTTTTATTTCATTTTTCTATATTTTTCTTCTTTTTTTTTTAGTGTTTTTAATATTAATTTGTTTAATGTTTTCTTTGATTCTTCGTTGTTTTCTTCGTTGTTATGACTATTTTGTTTGGTTTATTTTACTATTGAACTTAAATTTACAGTATTTTTTCTTTGTTAATAGTTGTTGGTATTTGTTTCTGTTTTTTAATTTATAAAAAACTAACATTAAATATTAAATAAAGCAAAAAGAACATTTTAAATGTTAACTTTAAATTATTAAGATTAAGCACACATGAAACAAAAAGCTTTTATATATTGAGAACGTTTTCTTGCTTTAATATTCTTAGGAAGAGTGACGAAGGTTTGATGCCCACCATTTTCATTAAGTGTTTTTTTGTGTTTACTTTTAAATTCAGTTTTTAAACAAAAAACTCACAAAATCATTTGAAAAAGATAATTTCTTATGAGTGTCCAAAAAATATATGAAATAAAATACATTATAATTATTTAATGTATTTTAAATTTGATTGAATAGAAACTAGTTTTAATTAACACAACAATTTAAGAATTGTTTTGTTTTAGGGACTTTAAATTTGTTGTGAATTATATTCTTGACTTTTTTGAGTAGATTTTTTTTTAATGCTGCGTGAATATTTTCTTAACATTTATACCATTTTGAAAAAATCGTATTATTTTTTTTAGTCTCCTTAGTTTTTTTTGGTAGTAAAATAGGTAATATTGTTACAAATTCCAAAAACTCTTAAAGCGACCATGGTCAAAATGTTGTTAAATTTAAGTGTCGTCGTTGGATGGGGATTTTTGAAAGGATTTAAAATCACAGAAACCGAGGGGTAAATCTCTCTCTCTATTTGTCAACAAGATTTTGGGGATTTTGTAAGGACTTCGTAAGATTTTGGATGAAATTGTTCAAATTTTTGTAAAAATTTTGGATGTAGCTGTACTAGATCTTAACTTTCAAACTAACTTTCAATTTCCAGTCCCCTTACAATATCTTACTAAACAAAATAAGTCTTCAAATACAGCCAACAAAAAAAAGAAACCAAATTACAATTCCTTACAAAAAACTACAAAATACTTCCAACCAAAACCCAAATCCCATCCTCATCTAGTCGTCCACAGTCTGTTTATTTTAAGAAAGACAGGAAATTTATCATGGCACTTCGAAGTTCAAAGACAAATGCAAATGTGCTCAATTTTCAAGTTCAATGTCAGTACAACAGAGCAGAGCCCTGTTGAAGAAAAACATATCATCCCGGGAAATGTTTGGTTCTTCGATAGATGTTCTTGTTTCTTGTTTCACAAAAGTATTTTGTAAAAGTAGAGAGAATATTTTATTACAAAACGTCTCGGTTTGTCGAAAATAAGATTCTAGTGACAACACATTAAATGGGATGTGAATTATTGTCTTTCAAAGAGAATCTCTGATGTTATGGAGGGTTATGTGAGGCAATTTTTCATTCAACTAGAAGAATATTTGATGGGCATTCATGGAATTGTTTGCATCTGTGGTGTTGAGTTCGCTTTTATTTCTCGGTCTTTCTGATTGAAATTCTGACGTACGAACGTACGTGGTGTTGTCTGGTCTAAAGGATTTTGTGAGATTCTTTTGATTGGTTTTTTTTTTTAGTTTTAGTTTTAGTGGAATTTTGTTTTATTCAAAGAAATTAATTTTATAATTTTCAATCAAAATAAAACCTTATTTAAATAATTTTTAATAATTCTTTTTCTTATTCTTCAATATTTTGCATTAAAATATTTTCGTGCTGAACAATATTCTTTCAGTAAAAAATATTTTTATTTTTTTCAAAAAACTTCAACCCTTTCCAAAACCACAGTGTCGAAAATATTAAACTATTATTACCAAATTCCTATATATAATATGAAAACCAAACATACTTTGTATCTGCACAATAACTTTTTCCATACAAATAATATACTTGGTTCACACGGAGAAGTTCATAAACCGATTATACTTGAAGAATGATGTGAATTTTCATAATGCGGAATATTTACCAAAACATATTAAAACTAGGTAATGGGATTATAACTTTCCATCCTCCTATAAAATGTCGAGTTCACTTTCAATTAAACTAATTATTTTTGCATCCAGAAAGTGTTCAATGGTTTTCGGAAAGGAAATATTTTCGAGAGGATGGACTTTTACCAATCAATTAAACAGGTTCGATGAAGGAGAATATTTAATATTGAAAATATGAGCGTTAATTGTCAAATAAAAAGCCAACATTCTTCAAAACATATGTGCAAATACATATCACATGGTCTGTTCTCTCAACTGTGATAATATTTACTCTGAAACCCATTCCACATCGAAAGACCAAAGAATAATTGTTTAATTAATCCCTAAAGATAACATTCCTTGAAAAACTCAGACAAATAAGAAAATAAACAAAAACTCAATCATCAAAATCAGGAACGATATCCATTCAATGCAATTTGTAACGAATGCAACTGATAACCCATAAACAAAATGGTAAAATTGGAAAAGTCTTCTTATATAAATATTACACAGTTTTGTATTTGCGTCTGTAATTGGATGACAAATTCTAAACGAATCGAATAAATTTTTAAATACAATATCAATAGGATCTCAACTCGAACATTTTTCGGTTTTGTGTTGAATGTGTTTTGTAGTGTGTATTGAACAAAAATCAATGGGAAAACTATTTCCAGATATAGGTTTTTTTTGTGCACTGTGGAAAATGGTTTTGTAATTTTGTTTGTTTTGTATATTTTTTAGAAGATTTTTTAATTTATGCGAAATTATTGGAATTCAAGATTTAATTCACTTATAAATTATTTTATTTTACAAAAATTTGAATAAGATGAAAAATAGAGCTTAAAAATCTACTATTTATATATTGTTTTAATTTTATAAAATTATTAAAATTAGCTCTAAAGAAAACTAAATTCTTAGAATTTTTATTAAAATAAAAAAAAATATGGTAACACTTAGAATTAAAGAAAACATAAAACAATTTATAGTTTTAGAATTTCAAATTTTTGGAAAAAAAAACTGACTTTTGTATTTAAAATATATATATATATGGATACAAATTCAGTTTTTGTTAAAAACTCTGGTTTTAAAAATAAAAACTTGTGTATTGTTAACAAATTAATTTTTTTATATTATTTTAAAAAAGAAAGTCAAAATTTTATTAAATAAAAATTAAACATCAAAAAATAGGTTTTTAATTGAAAAAGGCGAAAGATTAGTAGTAAAACGTAAATAGTGTTGACAATTAATAACTGATAATTAATAAATTAATAATTAATATATTAAGAAATATTGGTTTTGAGCTTTTTATTTTAAATACAAGATAATAGATAAACTTTTAAAATAAAAAAAATATTATTTAAAATTTTATAATATTATTAATATTACTTTGAAAAAAAAAATAGAAATTTAAAGTATAATACATTAAAATATGAAACATTAATGTTATAATGTTTAATTTAAAGGAAAAAAAATCTAAATTTTTAATTTAATAAAATTTTATAATTAAAATTAAATTTTCATAAAACAGTTAGAAACTCTTATTTAGAAATTATTTTAAAAAATATATTCCTTAAATTTACGGTTTAAATTGGATTTAAAAGTTAAAGTTTCAAAATATCAATATTAAAAAAAATGCTTTCCAAAATTTAGATTTTAAAAAATTATTTAATTTACAATTTTATTAAAGATTTTTTTTTAATAAACAACAATTCAAACATTTTTTACCGTTTTGGAATTTTAAAGAAAAACAAGAAAAAATGTCCCCCAAAATTTTGATTAAAAAAAAATATCTTCTAAAAACAAATAATACTTTTAGAATTTTTAGTGATTTTATATTTATGTTACAAATAAAATAATTTTAAAATTAAACTATTAAAAAAAAGAAAAAAGATTATGAGCTTTGATTTTTTATTCAAAATACAATATGTTGATAATTTATAAAATGATTGCAAATTAGTTTGAAAAAATCTAGTATTAAAAAAAAATTTTTTTTTTTTAAATGTTGAGTTTTAAAGAAATATAATTTAAAATGCTATTATTATAAATTAGTTTTAAAAAAAAAAAAAAATTATAAAATATATACTTTAAATTTAGGGATACAATTTTTTAAAACTGTTAAAGTTTTAAAATATCAATATAAAAATAGATGTTTTTCAAACATTGAATTAAAAAAAAAATACTTTAAACTTTTATAAGGCTAGTTAAATACTATTTTTTAATAAATAATGAGAATTTGTTTTTCTCTTTTATACAGTCTTTGAATCGTGACATTTTTTAATGTAATTTTAAAATATTTGTACGACCAAAAATTGTCCCAAATTTAAAATAAAGCTTATTTTTAAGAACTTCTAGAATTAAAAAAAAAACAGTTTTCAATATATTTAACTTAAAAAAAAAGAGAAATTAAATATTTTGGAAAAAGTTAGAAGCTCTTTTTACAAAAGTTTGCAAAAGATTGACAAATTTCAATATTTGAAGGATTTGAAACAAAACATTTAAAATATTATATAAATGAAAACTTTAAAAAACAAATTATATTTTTAAAATAAATATACCTTAAATTTATAGCCACAATTTTTAAATAAATATTAGAGTTTTAAAAATTCAATATTAATTTTTTAAAATGTATAGTTTTAAATTTTATAAAATTAGTTTAAAATAATTTTAAGATAAAAACCAAATAATTATGAGAATAATTTTAATTTTTTTTTACAATTTTAGATTTTTTAAGTATGTTGAAAAAAGTTAAAAATAAATCTTACGGTATAAAAATTATAATATTTTTTTAATGATTCCACAATTTAAAAATTTAAAAACTATATTTAAAAAAATCTTTTTCAATATAATAAACATATTACTATAATTAAAAATAGAGAAAGAGGAGTCATAACATTTTAAGAATGCTGACATTTTTAAAAATATTCCGTTTTGAAGTACAGCATTTAGAAAAATTATAAAATTCTTGATAGTAGTTTAAAAAAAATCAGAAATTTCCCAATTAAATACCTCTGGAAGAATTACAATTTTTAGAAAATATTATAGTTTTAGATTTTTGAAAAATAAAAAAATATATATATATATATTTCTTAAATAATGTTTGCATTTTTTTTAAACTGTAAAAATAATTTTAAAATTAAGTATTTTTTTTTTGTTTATAATAATTTATAATAATATTTTTGAAACAAATTTAAATTGCAATATATAACAAATAGATTCTAATTAAAAATGTTAAAAAATTAGTCTTTAAATAGTGTTGACATTCTTAGAAATATTGAATTTGAAACATTATAAAATCATAGCTCTGAAAAATTCTAAAACTTAAATATTCATTTGAAAAATTATAACAAATTAAAAAAAAATGTAATTGTTTTAGAATTTAACAAAACAAAAAACAAAATATAATTATAAATTATATATCTTGAAATAAGTTAATTTAAAAATAAAAAACTTCTAAGAAATTTAAAAATTTCAATAAAAATTAAACTTTATTTATGAAATTGCAATAAAAAAATATATGTTATAATTAATAATGTCAAGAGTCTCAATACTAAAATAGTGGTCGAAATCCTTGCAACAACGTTAAAAAAACCTGAGATAATAACCAACTTTAACCATGAATAACAACCATCTAAGCAAATACAACCACCCAATTTACAATCGTATATTTCGCAACCCATATTACTAAATTATAGTAACTCAAATATAGCAATGTTAGGCTTAGATTAAATTTGTCTTCTGATAATTTCGTAACTTATTTCAAAAAATGTCATTCAAAAAACTCCTCAAAGTGCATTTTTCCACAAATGCATATTTCAATGGATTTTGTTTAGCTTTTTGAGCGAGTTAAGTTTTCCCTTTTCGGAAACATTGGAAAACTCAGAGAAAGATATATGTAGGTATTGTAATACCACATAAAAACAAACAGAAAAATTCCTTCCACAATGAGGACGGATGGATGGATGGATAGATGGTTGGTTGGATGAATAGATAGATAGAAGCAGACAAGTCAGAATAGAAACAGTCAGCAGACAGTTGCTGTAGTGTAGTGTAGAGTAGAGTAGAGTAGTGAAGTATTCTCTTGGGTAAAACAACTGCTGAATAATTGTACAATAGGGTTGAAATTGTATCTGATTGTTAAACAAAAAACACAAAAAGCGCTTAATAAGCCATTTATTGAATTAAGCTAAGCGGCGATTAACTGGAGGATGAATGGCCGACATATGGAGTAGAAATTGAAAAATGGTTGGTGCGTCAATTTCCTATGTGGATGTTATGTTTTATATAATGGGGAAGAAATTACCTTTTCAAGGGGTTTTTGCTGGTTTCTGCTGGTTTTGCAAATCCAATCGTATTATTGAAAGAAAAAGCAGAGTTGTTTGCATTTCACAAACCGTATTTGATTAGATGTTGAATTTCGCGTATTCAATTTTATTTTTTTTTTCGTTATCAGCACAGGATGTTTACATAACTACGCATACGATTGATTTGTGGTTTTTGGAATCTCTCGTTATTATTCGTTGAAGAGGATTGGATTTTGTTTGGTGTATTGTTTGAAGGGTTTTATTGGGTGTATTGGATATGTGGATATATAATACTCCTCATTTTCTTGATTTGGTATCAATTTCTTTTAAGAAGTAAATGTTGGAGAAATATTTAAAAAAAAAAAGTAGTCTTTCACTTATATATAGCCTTTTAAATTCGTCGTAAAAATTAGTGTTTTATTTAATATATTTTTAAGATCTGGTTTCTATTTTCTCCGAATTTAATTATGATCAAGCGGACTCTCACTATCCATCAAAATCTTTACCTTTTCTCATAAACTCTGTTTTAGATTTTAATTTACCCATTCACTGTTGTTTCAAGAACATATTTAGTGCCAACTGGTGATCAGTTTCGATGATATTACACATTTATTGAGTGGGTTTAATATTTAATTGTGCAAACTACTCATTGGGTTTTAAATACCCACAAATTTTATGTTTGATTGAATGGTGAAAGGAAAAAAACTAAGCAATATTTGGGAGGTTTGTGACACTTCTTCAAAGTTTGTACGAAGATATTAGCATTGTCATCTCACACTCACTACGCCAGGGTTCGAATGCGAACAGTTTCAATAATAATTTAAACATTCTTCGATCGTATGTCACACAGAAGAAATAATTGAAAAAGGAGCATATGAAACAGCGTGAAACTATAAACATCGTGGAACAATGGAACATTTTGAACTATGGAACAAACAAATGCAATATGTTGGAGTGCAGAGTTTCCTAAACAAGACATTTACATGAACATTTTCTCAGTTTATTAAATGAACAATAAAAATTAATTCTGTATTTCCTAAATTTGAACAACATGTAACGTTATGTGAAGCCTTACGTTTTTTGTGAATAAAGTAAGAAAGTATTTATAATATTGATATTTTTGAAAGCAGTTCTGGGTAGAGTCATGAGAAAAATAGCTCTGATAGAAAGTGAAGACGCATTTTTTTACGTTACGTGAAGGCTTCCGTTACGTTTTTGATGAATTAAATATTATGTGCAGGGTTGACAAGATTTCCTCCAATTTGTTATTATGCATTCTTTGTGTGATTTAGTTTTATGAACTCAGGAAAAGAAGACATACTTTTTGGTAACGTTTTTCTTGATATTTTTGAATAGGAGCATACAAAATAATACATGGTTCAAAACTCAAAAAAGTTGACAATTTATGCATTATTTATAAATTTAGTGTGAGATATATTTTATAATTTTATTGACATAAACTGTTCCTTGTATTGTATATTTTTATTTTGGAAGGTGTTTTGTTATGTTGGCTTAGGATTTGATGAGTGGATTCCGGAAATATGCAAACAAGGAAATTTTTACATTGGATTAGGTACCAGGAACGGCTCCATGAAGAAGAACAACAATAAATTTAATATGCCAAATGGCTACTGTTGAAAGGCAATGTTGAAAAGCTCGAAAAGGAACGAATACCAACAATCCTTAAAAAGTAAATACGTTCTTTTTTAGAAAGTAGGATAGTACTTATAATATTCCAAAACGAACAAGCCTCAAAAAAAAGTAAGATACAAATAAAGCAAAAATGTTCGTATTTGAAAATTGATAAAATACTAATAATACCTGCTAAAAAAATTAATGGTTTAAAAACGCTTCGGACATAAACCAAAACCAATTCGAAAAAAAAAAAATTGCAATTTTGAACTTTAAGAAGAAGGATTGCTTTAGATAAAGACTTTCAAAATAATTGGAGATGGACTTCTTATAGACAGAGGGACAGACAGAATGGATTTTTGGACATAAATTTGAATTTGCTTAAATTTACGAGACTATCGACAGCGAATTTAAAAAATAGTACTTCAGTTCGCTTCACAGAAAATAAGATATGTTCACCACTCCAAAAATGTGTATTAACTTTATTAATATTCAGAAAAATCGGCGGTGACGTTAGTTTTTTCACCGACACAAGAACTCACGGATTATATATTCAACTCGGCGGACGAGTCTGCATAAAATGTATGGCTGTCCTTGTATTATTTTTCAAAACAGAAATAAAAAGCAAACGACATAAATAATAACCAATACCTACCGAAAAAAAACTAACCCATTTCTCTTTACAATACCAAAACGAAACATGGCAGTCAGAGTTCCAAAATGGTTCTGGAATTTTTTGTAAGTTTTTGATTTTTTTAGCGATATAATACTTATTTAAATATTTTTATTATAAATTTTGTGTTGCTTTCTATTTATTTCTTAATAGACCTCTTGAATGTTGAATCCATAAGAAACTAAAAACTGCGTTCTAAAAAATGATAGAACTCCAAGATCATTAAATTGCATAATTCGTTGAATTTGTAGATTTTAGGTAGTAGTTATGGACTATACTTTCTTTCTGTGAAAAGAGATAATTTGACATTTAGACAGATTCAGATACATAGAATTACGGTCACACATTCACATAGCTTATCTAAATTTGTTTGCGCAATAAATTACAATTGTTAACCAGGTAAAATTAGGTTTGTTGGTATAGATTCATAAATCCATGTTGAGCTTCACTAATAATTGAGTTTCCATGTTCATAAGCTCCCATTCCTCTGTAGTCTTCAATATTTTTCCTGGTCTTACCTTTATGCAGTGGCATTATGCATTATCTTTCCACTTTTCATATAATTGACCTAATAGCATTGATAGACAGGGATGTGCCAAATACTTATTTACAGAAGTAAATTACGTAATTTACGTAAATTACTTTATTTACCGTGAATTAAAACTTATATAAAACATTTAAGTGAACAGTGACAATAGTTTTTAAAAAAATTAGAAAAAAAAAATCAAAAATCTAATTTTTGAAAGAAAATTACAAATTCCAAGTCTAAAATTAAAAATTAATGTGCCCAGAACATATGTTCACTCTAATTCCTATTA
>JXPG01014840.1:4928-15489 GCA_001015175.1 Megaselia abdita
AAGCTTCCATTTTAAGTTTTTTGAAATTAAGCTAAATAAATTTGATCCGATCATCAAGTGTGGTACCGCATTTTAAAGGTACTGAGGACTTCGAACCCTCATAACTGTTTGGGATTTTTAAATGTATATATAAAATATGTCTTTAATATAAAGTTTTTAAAACGTTTTTTGTAGTGAGATCTGTTTGGTTTCTACTCGATTTCATATACTTGATCTTTTTGATATCCCACTGATGTAACTGGGTTATTTGACTGCTGGACTAGAACAATGATTTCCAGGCATACATTAAACAGGTTACAGGCCTCTCAGTGTCTAAAACCTTGCGTGGTGTTAAAAGCTTCCGACACTTTCTTGTTTACTCAAACTGCACTTTTCGTCTCTACTATAGTCATCTAAAATAGTACGATGAGTCTCTTAGGGATTCCCAGATCCATCATTGCATCTGTAATGATGCAGTCATAAGGCTGTTAAAATCCATCAAATGGTGATGCATATGTATTTGAAAATCTCTGGCCTTTTCCATCATTTGTTGTAGTATAAAGATCTGATCAGTTGTAGATTTTCTGTAATAGAAACCGCATTGGTAATCTCCGATGATCCATTACGTTTGAAGCTTGCCGGGAACCTTAAACCAATCTGGTTTCCAGCGCCATTTGCAGCTCTTGATGTAACCTTGTGGATGTTCTTATGAAGAAAGCATGTACTGCTGACGACAAGCTCTCTGCTAGCAACGAAATTGATAAGTCTGCATTTGTTTTCAGTGGATTTTTGGTGCTTGATGTGGCGTCCAATAATGCCCTGCCAATCTATCTCTTCCCTTCCAATCTTAGCATTGAAGTCACCAATGATGTGTGATGCTTGAAACATGGCACAATGGCTGAATCCAGTTGATTGTAGAACCTTCAGGATCTCAAGCTGCTGTTTTGTCAGGGTGTTCGAGGTGTCTGTCGATGCACAGGTACTAATAAAAGTGGTGTGGAAAGTATTCTGAAAAAAAATAAGTACAAATATTTAATACTTTTTGTAGTCAAAAGCTTTACACTTAAAATAGTAATAGTAAAAGTAGGGAGCATAGTAAACATGTAGTAAACTTTACTACTCAAAATGTAGGTTGATTTTTGACTACTTTAGTAGTAAATTTTACTAATTATTTTTATATTAACCAAATTTATGTTTCAAGAAAAAAATAAAACAATAAATTGTAAACTTTTCTAAAGCGTTGCTCAGTATTTAAAAAAATATTAATTCATTGGAGATTAGCTAACGAGTTTTCTTAAAAGTATTTTGTAAATATTTACAAAATTCGAGAGGAAACAAACTTTGTAGTGCTCACGAAATAATCTTCAAATTAAGGACAAAAAGCTAAATGAGTTAAACTTCGAAAATATAATTAAAAACATTTTAAAATAATTTAAATTAGAAAAGTTAAAAGATTTTATCTTAAAAAATGTCCTGTTTTATAAAACTAATATCAGCATTTTAAATCTTAAAATTTTGTTATTTTAACAAAATAAAATTTAAAACAAAATCAGAAGTTAGTATTCAAGTATTCAGTGTCAATGTTTAATGACATACAAAAATAAACTTTCTTAGCTTAGAAGATAATGATCTAACGTGTTAGTTTTATCAAAGGTGTTTTCTCGCTGATTTCAAATATATATTCTGATTTTTTCCTCACAAATAATTAATTGCATGCTAAAATTACGTATGTAAGTAGAAATGTTTGTAATTAATTGATTAATTGCAAACACTTTTCCAACCCTGATAAATATTTCTGAAGTATTAATTTTTAATCACAGTTTTTATATTTGTTTAAAACATCTATTCTTGTAAATTTTGGAAAGCTCAAAAAGAGATATTTTAAGTGATTAAAAAATATTTATAAGATTGAAATCGAAAATCATATTTTGAGGACATTTTTAATTCAAATTTTATAATAAGAGCCGCTTCACTGAGAAAAAGTTAAAATTACGCAGATTTGGGTTTAAAAAACTTTTAAATTACTCTTAATTATCGATAATATATATATAAAATTATATATATAATACATATATATGCATTTAACAGATATTTTATATATAAGCTTAAACATATCAATAATTCTCTTAAAATTTAATATGTTTTTCATATGGTTCCTAATATATTATACGAAGTGAATAACAAAGCCTTTACGTAGAGTCACTGGAGCTATAGGTCTTTCAAGGTCTGATACCATACAATTTGTTACGATACAAATCTTAGTTTTAATGTTAAAAACAAATGTATTGTAGTTTATTTAATAAACTAAAAAAAACTAAATCACACAACGACCCAAGGTGTAGCAGTGATATTAAGGAATGTTTGCTTCCTATGTGTTTACCAGCTGCTTTTCTACATCAGTGTTGTTAGTTTTCCCTTTTCCTCTGAATAGAGTCAGTGATGAGTTGTCTGCTATTTTAACGAGTGTATTAGAGGTACCCTTTTATTTCATCAACATCGAAAGGACGAGGGTGGCGCCAGGTAGTATATCCGACTCACACGAAAGAAAATTTCTTACGAAAAATTCTGACGTGTGCACTGAGGGTCGAACTCAGAATCGTCAGACTGGAAGGCGAGAGTGATTCTTAAATGAACTGTCCATTTTCTGGTAGTCACTTTAAGTTAAGGTGATTGAGTAATTAAGTCTTACTGAACACCACAATTAGAAATGTCATAGAAATCAACTCTATCATTAAGTAAATCTGAAACTTTAAAATAAATTCCATTCATCAAAGAAACATAACAAATATCACTATGGCTAGTTGCAAATACTGTCGAGTGCAGAAATCTTTTAGATAAATTGCCACTGTCACTCCAAAGTATATAAAGAAGAGAGAATTAACCCACAATTATACCGCAAAAACTCTTGCAAGAAAAACTTGTTAACAAGTTTCCTTGGAAAAAATACCCAGAAAAAACCACTATATACGTTCTCCACTTTCCCATTTAATTTCCTTTCTACAAAATAAGGGAAATGAAATCTTGAAAACTCTCATCAATCGTAACGAATTGAAAGCAAAACTTTTTTTCTTCCACTTTCAGACAACAGGGTTTGGTGGACTGCCAGATGTCACAGAACACTCTAATATCCGTAGGACAACATTATCCAGGCAAAACTCTCTATCGATGTCATCAGAATTAACAGATATATCGACGTTACAGAAATCAAAGAAATCCATCAAATCATCTAATAGGAATTCATCAAGCTCGACTGTCAGCTGTAGAAGCATCAATCAAAAACCGAATAGGAGATTTTGCATATTCAGTTTCACCCTCTTAGCAGCGGCAATACTGATTATCGTTGCATCCATGGCCATATATCATTTCGTATTTCTGACACCAAGCCGTAACTCCCACGAAGAACGTCTAAAAATCGTCCGAAAGATATTGAAAGAGGTACCTCTGGTTGATGGACACAACGATTTCCCGTACAACGTAAGGACGTATGCTCATGGAAGTTTAGAGCTACTCGAACTGAATCACAACGTAGACCATAAAAATATTTGGGATCGACCTAAATGGTCACAAACTGATATCAAAAGACTGAAGGAAGGATTAGTGGGAGCACAGATATGGTAAGAAGAAGGATTTAATTAGCATTTAAAATGGAAATGGTTTAGGATAGGGTTGATTTGATTTGATTTCGTTTCATGGCAAAATAATATAGCAACCACAAAATTGAGGACAGGAATGTGATTATATGTGTGCGTTGCCAAAATCTTTCCTACACAGAGACACTTTTAACTCTTAATGGAAGCTTTTTCAGTTTTATGATGCTTAGGAGGTTCCGTTAGTTTGAGGATTTAGTCTTTTGTGGAAGGCCTTAGAATACTTCGTATAGTAAAATTTTATTGCTATATTTTCAATTATACGATCCATATGCCATGCCATTGCCTTATGGGAAGTATTTCTGTATATTTAAATTTTAAATGGGGTTAAACATGGATGTGTATTGCCTCTTTTCGTTTTCATGCATTTTGCAGTAGTTTTGAAGAGAGTAATTTGTTTTGCATACTTCCATACCTTTGTTAGTTTGGGATTTTGGCAAAAGCTAATTTATATTCATTTCAATATGATTATTCTAATTGGGTAATGGTTTTATATTTTGTATTCAAGTTTGCTTTGTTTGTCCACAACCACATCATTTCATTATTATATATTTTAAATGCTTTTTGGTTTTACATAGTACTTTTGTGGAGATATTACAGATTATTGTTTCAAATGTGAATTGTCTTCTTGTGTTTTCTATTATTAATAATCATAATAAAAAAAAAACTGAAAATATTCCGAGAATTAATTGAAACGAAATGTTAACGTCTAAGAAAACAATACAATTTTAAAATTATAGGGTTATGTGTAATAATTAAAAAAAAAAATCTAATGTGAAATCCTTTTTAGCTTGACAAGCCATTACTTTCAAATCAGTTGTTCGTACATTCTTGACATATTTATAGAAAATATTATACATAAATATACGGTTTGTGATTTAATTAATAATAGCATGGACGTGGAAAGAGAGCCTATTATTTCTATTTAAACAAAATAAGAAATAAAGTGTGATTTTAAAAGAAGAGGAAAAGGAAAACTTGTAAAATAAAATCGAAACCAGGAAAAAAACCAAACATCATTCTACTTGGCGCAGAATTATTCAGTGCATTTTTTGATAAATCTATTTGCACTAAATTATATTTAAAATTTAAAATCTAGGCCCGTTATTGCAACATTTTTGTAAAACCAAAAATTGCTGTTTATGTAAAACAGAAATCGTAAACACTCACTTTCTTCGCATTAAGCGGAGATATGAGTGGCTTACACATTCAATGAAGCGGTGCAGTAGTAGAACTAGGTTTTTTTTCTTTAAACTGCCCAACTCACAGCCTCCGATCCCTTCCTCATATCGAATAATATATTAGGAACCATAAAAATCATATTAACCCTTTGACTACTGGTGTCCACATATGTGGAGAATTTTAGGTCATCGACAGGTCAAACTTCTTGAAAAACAACAATTATTTTTGGCATATTGGGTCCTAATTAACTCAAAAAACCCAACAAATAATTTTGTTATAAGGCGGAAGATAGTCTGGTAGTCAAAGGGTTAAGAATCACAAAATCCATAAAAATACATTTTACTTTAGTTACCACTCTCCTACGCCAATGTATTTCCAACATATTGATTGGGATTTGTAGGCCTTATTAGTATACCTATGATTATTATAGTACGTAGATGTATCACACGATCCTTCATGAGTAGAGATAACGAAGTTATCCACATTTTACTTTAGTCGTTTGTCTAGAAAGAAGAGCGTAGGACCCTACATGATTCGAGATAACAAAGTTATGCACTAAAATGTCAAATTTGTATAGCCCTTTTTTGGGTTTTTCGCCTAACTACGCTACTGCTCTCAGAAATTCCAAATAGTAATGATAGAGGTCATCAGTACCTTTAAAACGCGTAATAAGCTTGGAAATCGGATAATTATAGCACTTTGTAGTAGTAAGGCAGACCTTTCAAATGAGGTCTCACACGACAATATCGTTCGAAGAACAAAAACACAAAAACTAAGAGGAACGAAAAATATCCAAGAGCATTTCGTCCAAAATATTTGTCAAAAGCTTCTTGAAACCGTCCAAATTCATCCCTTTCTTAGAGCCAATCTTACTAAGCATATACCCCCATATCCAGAAATCCAAAGGGTTGCAGTGCGGTGAAGAAGCTGCATCGATTAAATAAATTAAATTTTCCCTGAACCACTCCTGTGTGTGATTTTTGAATAGCTGAACTGCTAACTTGTCGAAGGAATGTTTTCAATGCAGTCCCGTAGTTTCTGTCTGCTTTTTGTGGGTGTCCAGCAAAAGAAACATTTTTTGATTTCATGACCAAGCCAAGCTAACAGGTTCTTGCATCTGATGGCCCTAGCTTTCTTCTGGGCCTCAGTTAATCCGTTGTTTTTTATAGGCCTTCATTTGTTTAGGACATCTTTCAATGTTCGTATTATCAAAGATCTTACAATTCACATGTCAATTGAATTTGCCTGCGGATCGAGCTGAATTTCAACTTATGGCACTTCTTACCTTTCTTATGTTTCTGGAAACGAATCTTCTGCTGATACACATTCCTCATACCTTCATCAATATCTCCTTAGTTTTCGTATTTTGTTTCTTAAGATTCAGAATTATTTCGTTTTTGCGTTCATAATTATAGCGAATTGGCGGTGCCTTTAAACAGAATATAAAGCTCTACAAAGTTATAGAGAATACTTCGGTTAAAAGCTAAAATTGACTTTAAAGTCATGGCGATTTTTTTCAATTCAAGTTTTTAAAAGTGCGACATCAATTTTGGTCAACCCTGTAGAGCTGATTATTGAAATTAATTATATGAAATTTGTTTCAGTCAAAATTATTGTTTTCTTTAAAAATTATTTTACCCATGTGCTAGTTGTAGAATTGTTTGTTTTTTTATATTACTTTTTATTTTAAAATTTAAGCAGATTTGTTTTTCTTATTATTTTTTTTCTTTTACAAAATATATATTTTTTCTCTTAAATAAATTAAGATTATTATTTGTTTGGCTGAAGCTGAAAGAATATTTCTTTTTGCTGTTTTATGAATTTTAAAAATAATTGTTACGATTCCCTATTTTAATTTGGGGAAAATAAAGTAAATTTTCTGATTTTTAGGACTCCATTTAAGAAAAAATACCTTTATGTTTTCGTTTATCCGTCTGTCTACCCATCTGACAGTCCGTCTGCCGACAGAACGAAGGGCTGAACTTTACAAAAAGTTATTAACAAGTCCTTTAAAAAAAAAGTTAAGTTCAAATCGGACATCCCAAGCAGACGTTATTGACTTCTCTTAAAAAGTTAACAGTTCTTATATTTCAAAATTTTAATTTAATTAAAACAAACATTTCTTTCCACTGAGTAATTAAAACAACTACTCTTTTATTCCTTTTTACAAGTGGATTTTTGAAAGTTCCAACGATTTCGTCTTAAATTGTTTCAAAAACAACACCCATTTTGACTCTAACATCATAAAGTTTTAAGTATGTAATAAGAAATAGTGAGCAATTATTGACAATATTAATCCCAACACTAATATACCATAGATTTGTAAAGAACTCATCGCCATTGCTTGACATAATGAAATCCTTAAGAGATCTATAAAGAAACGTATTTCTAATAACTCAAGGAAAAGCATATAGCACACATAAAACTTAATGAATTTTCAGTATTCTCCTCGTCTATATTTTATTGTTTATTTGCTAAGTTTTCGAGTGAGTATAAATGTGTGAGTGTGTATCTGCTTAGTAAGTTTTCATCGTAAAACAAAAGTTTAACTAATTAACATCAAAGAACAATAGCTCATGTTTTATGATTTTGGTTTTATCTCACCAACTAATCTCATATGCAGCATAAGGAATCTGAAAATCAACACTTTACATCCTCCGAGATTGAACCTCAAAACAACCCACTGTAGAACACCACTAAATCCTCATAAAAATAAATTAAAATTCTTTATCCATTCGCTCCTTTCTTTTAATTTTATTGCTCCTAAGGGTAATAAATTAACAAGTTTGATTATAATAATGATTTGCTTCTTGCATAGAATGAACAGACTAAGTGGAAACGCAAGAAATGAAACTTGTATAGCGGACTGTGCTGAGACCTTACGATTCACAGTAACGAATAACCAGTGCCTTGATGTTTATTTATTTATAGCCACGTTGGAAACTATTTTCAGCACCTGCTTCCTTCCTCCCCGAAACAGACAATAGAGCTGGGAAATAATTATGCGAAGCTTAAATTGGATTTAATGACTCCTATTAAATCATACCTGGAATAAACAGTGAGGAGGAGTTTGCATTATTATTTTCCATTTATACAGATTTATTATAAGTAATATTTTTTTAGTTTCATTTTGTTATTTTCTGCAACGTCGTCAAAAATGTACTCCGTTTTTTGTGTGAAAGTAATTTGCTATGAAATAGTAAAAAATTTGCTATAAAAAATAAAAAAAGTGCTTAGTAATTAAATAATTGTTAAGAGATTCAAGTCGATGTAAATGACTTGTTATTAATCGAAAATAATTAACTAAGAACTTGACCAGGCACATCTCTTAGAAATTATTAATTTTTGTATAAAGTTGTAAAAATTACTAGCATAATACAAGAAGGTTACCAACTGAAAAAGTGGTTATTTTTTGTGTGATAGGCTAATTAACATTAGGATATTGTGTATATTGAAAAACAGTTTCGAGAATAGTTTACTCTATATAAATATTGTAAATTTAACAATAGTGTGTATTTAGTATATTACTACTTTTAATAAAAGGTAGTAAGTACACACATGTTTGTATAAAAATGTACAACAATTACAAAAATAAAATACACATTCGATTTCCATGAATTCAGTGGTTTTAATCTTACCCCTGAAAATTTCACAGACAAATCCAAGGGAGGGAGGCCACGGATATAGTAAATCAAGATTTGGAAAAAGTGGTTTTTAAGGCACCAATCTCTGTAATGCAGATAGTATTTTTAGTCTTTCTGAGATCATACTGTGCAACCACACCAGATCACAATATATTAAAATAGGACGTATTATAGCTATAGAAGATTATTTTAATATCATTTTTGGTTATTTGGTTTTGGACCATTAGTTTTTTATCCAAAATTGTATGTATATCCTTTAGAAAACAAAATATTGTTATTATTTTCATTGAAATAAATATTTAAAACTCTATTTTATTTTTTAAATCAACAAAATATGTTGACAACAAATTTCGCAAACAAAATCAGTGTTGAATAATTAATGTTCAACTCTTCAAAATAAGGTGAAGTTGAAATCAACGCTAATTATTTAGCCTGATAACTATTAACCCAAAACTCGGTTAAACTGCCATGTTAATTTACTTTAATAACATTACTAACCGTTACATTAATAATGTTACTAACCATACCGCCCATCCCTGGTATCCATGTCCAGCATAAGACGCTGTATCTACAGTTACGACTTACTGCAGGACGGACTTCGAATTCCTCCTTTGCCGGATCACACCTATAATGCAGATCACATTTATATTTTGTTCTATCTTCAACTTCAACATTTAATGTATATCTAATCTCCTCCAAAGCAGTAACATCAGCTTTATAGCGATCCAAAACAGCTCTTATGTCTTGTAGAGCTCAGTTTCGGTTTAAAGTCAACTCATTCATGTACATATCCGAAAAGGGTTTGAAGTCCCCATCATTACCTTTAAAACGCGGTATCAAACTTGAGAATAAAATATGATTTTCTTAACTACAAAAAAAAAACTTAGAATGGAAGCTTCCAGAATTTAAACCCTAACGACATTTCGTGTGGACAAATCGCAGACAAACGGACAGACAGACGAACAAAGCGAATACATAACGGTATTTTTTCAAACAAAAACTATAAAACATAGCTCAAACCAATACCATCAAATACGCGACGTTAGTAATACAAATTGGGCTCATGACAATTTCTTGTTTAGGTCATAAGGTAGTTTTAATAGCACAGACTGCCATCCCATAAAACCATTTAAACCATTTGTCTGTTTCTTGAAACTTCATCAATATATATGTATATCAAAGAGCTGACGAGTTTGTCTCATCATAGTCCAATCCAATTGTTTGACTTCATCAATCAGTCTGGTTTTGTACCTTCATTCATTCCTTAAAACTCAAAGGCTTTACAAAAAAATTTAAATTAATAAGATTTATTTGCTTTTATCACCAAGATTTATGTCTGTTGTCTCGGCTGACACACATCTTGCCGGTTTTCTTGTTGATACAACGGAAACCTTTAGTTTCGTAGTCATATTTAATAAAAATCATATACTCGGAATTTTTGTCCCACTTTCGACTTTCCTGCCGTGGGGCAAGCACCATGACAGGTGTGCTGAAGATGTTCGAATCCGAACCATAACATATTTTTCAATAAACACTTATAGGGGATGTGTTTTCATTTAACTTGGAAATTCTGCTGCCTATATATATTAACATGCTGATCGCCTCAGCCCAAAAACGTTCATGTTTTCCCAGATGAGTTGGAGTCTTTTAGTTCGGGCATGTATTTTGTTGTCGCGTAATTAGCCGCCGGTCGTCCTATGGCTTTGAATGTGATGGTTAAAGTTTCCAGATATTGCGTTGTTTCGCGATAGAAGTTAACAGCTCGTGTTGTTGGCGTCTTTGTAGTGNATGTTTTCCCAGATGAGTTGGAGTCTTTTAGTTCGGGCATGTATTTTGTTGTCGCGTAATTAGCCGCCGGTCGTCCTATGGCTTTGAATGTGATGGTTAAAGTTTCCAGATATTGCGTTGTTTCGCGATAGAAGTTAACAGCTCGTGTTGTTGGCGTCTTTGTAGTGGTTGTGGATCGAAAGTCACGCTAAGAATCTTCGGGTTCTTGTTGATTGGAGAGAGATGTGAACGATGGTGATTAACTAATATTTTAGTCACACAAATCGTCACTTTTTTGGTATAATTAACTAGGAACAGGGATGGGCGGTATGGTTAGTAACA
>JXPG01014860.1:0-10656 GCA_001015175.1 Megaselia abdita
AGATTGAGGATTTTTTATTAGTTTTACATTTGAAATCAAATGTAGATCTTTTAAGAACTACTCCCAGATACGTAACTGTTTTATTGAATTTAATTTACAATCATCGAATTTAAATTTTTTTTTCGGTTTTAAGTAGAACACGTTAACATTAGTTCGTGGTTTATAATATTAAGTGAAAATAATGCATATGAGTAGAGAACTGATCCTTAAGGAATTCCCAAAGAAATTGGTTTTGGGCAAAGAAATAGCATAGTTTTAGTCAAGCATCTAATTTCTGTATTGCTGTACTGAGTTTTACAAAGACTGTTCGACATTCAATCTTATCCAGGAAACTCTGATCGCTTTAACGGACTTACAATTGTTGAAAGTTCTTCTATTGATATTGTCTGTCCACAAGAAATCGTGGCGGACTGCTTAGTTTTGAGTTTATTCTTTCAACCTTGGAGACGATAGAATTTTTGCCGAAAATTCAACTTCTTTAAATTGCGTTTTTTACGAAACTCTCCTTTTAGAAAGTCTTTTAAATGGCTTTTAAATGCAATCTTTTTTTCTTTAATGTCCGATTCTTTTTCAGGATTTGCGATATAAAAATAATTCGGACCAATACAAATATCTCGAATAATTCAATAAAAATGAAAGAATTCCTGTTGGTCAATTCAAACTCCTTAATTTTGATTGGCTAAGAATCACAACTAAACTGAACAAAGCTCCAAAGGGTTTGCGACTTACATATGAAAACTAGTTGAATATTAGCTATAAAAATGGTTAAAACTTACTGCTTTTTGTTAACGAAAGAAATTAAAACAATAAAAATTAAAAAAATAATAAATGCTCTGTTGAACGTTTCAAGGAATTCGACAGAAAGAGGGAATATAATAAATTACTATTGGTTATTTAAAACTTCTTAATTTTGATGGGCTTAAAATCACAACTAAACCGAACAAAACCCGACAATGTTCGGAATAACAAGTAGACTTTTACTAGGCTTAATTTTATTTTTTAGCTTTAAAAATGTTCCTTAATCTTTAGATGGACAGACGGACGAAAAAGGGTTATAAATCAAAAGAAACACACATTGAGTAGGCTTCATATTTGAGCTATCTTATAAAAATTGTAAGGCAGACTTGGAAATAAAACAAACATTAAAATTAATTACTATGCCTTGATGTTTTATTTTTTTTTTTTAAACTCAATTGACTCAATGAGGGGCGTCACCATCTATGGAAGCTTTATCTATAGACAAACTTGTATATGCTTGTCAATTTCTTTCCGAGCGTCACTATCTATACGATCTTTACTTATTAACAAATTTGTCTGTGATTGAGTTTTGTCTTGTATCTCCAGAGAACGACTAAAGGATTTAATATATGACTTTTTGAGAATGACTAAAGTAAATTTGCTTCATAACTTTCAATACATTTTTTTAGACAGAGGAGGGGCGCCAAGATCGCGAGTTGTAGTATCAATTTCACAGTATGTCTTGTTATAAAAATATAAAAAGTTATAGTATTAACTGCCTCAGCAGTTTAAAACGCGGTATAAAACTTGAGAATCGGATAAAATTTGCTAAACTAAAATTTATAAAAACTTAAAATGGAAGCTTCTAGAAATAGAGCTCTACCGCCATCTCGTGCCAACCAATCAAAATTCTAGTAAAGACAGTTTGTACTATGAGGTATCACGTGTCCATATCGGATAATGTTTAACCCTTCAAATTCATGTCGCAAAAAGTTTACGGCAGACGGACAAAGCGAGTACATAAGGGTATTTTTTTTTCTTCAAAAAACCCCTAATAATATTTTATAAAAAGCGAGTCAGAAAAAATATATGGAATCTATTTCTGGGATGGGAATTGGTTCCAAGATTCCAGAACGGTTCCATGTCCAAGTTGGGTATCGTTGAACTAGGAATCTTGAGAGAAGTCAGATGGGAATAGGTTCCAAGATTCCAGAAACGGTTCCGTGACCTAATTTGGTTCTGCACCATACGGTATCATTGGTCGAATCTTGACAGAAATAAAAAAAAAATATATAAACGATTTCTGTGATAGAAGTTCCAAGATTCCAGAAACGGTTCCCTGTGTATTTTATTGTTTTGTTTACAATTCTTGGGTAGGAAAGATATATAGAATTGACTTCAGGACTTCAGGCATGGGAAACTTTCCGAAATTTCAGAAATTGTTCTATAGTTTATCGTTGGACGAAATTTTGAGAGGAGTCAAGGGGAATCAATTTCTTGGATGGAAAAAGGTTCCAAAATTCCAAAAACAAATCCTTCAGCTTCATCAGAAAGAACAAAGTCAAAACATAAAATTCCTTCATCAAAACAATAAATACCCACAAGAATTTAAAAAATACTCAATAATTACAAAAATTAAATCAAGAAAAAACTAAAATTAATAAAAATATTATAATAATTCACAATAATTACAAAAACGAGAAGAAACAAAAAAACAGTAGATTCAAAAATTTAAATTCCTTCACCAAAACAACAAATACATTCAAGAATTAAATAAAAACTAAATAAAATATTGTACAACAAATTAAAAAAAAAATAATAATAACAAAATGCAGCAACAAATAAAGCTAACATTAAAACAAAAAAAACTTTTAATTAACACTAAAATTTAATCATTCAAAAGCAACAACAAATAAATAATAATAAATTTTGTTTGTTTTTTAAATAATAAAAAAAAACAGAAAACTTCATTCAAATTTTAATAACAATATACTTTAAAATGGTAATAACAAAATAGTTTTTAAAATATCGGAATACTTAACAGTAAATACCATCAAACATTTTACAACAAGATATTATAATAAAAATTAATAATTATTTTAAACTAACAATAAAATAAAAAAGAAATAAAATCAGTCAAAAATAAATACTTTTACCAAATTTAAAAATTGGAAAATCAATCAGTGTACAATAAATTTATAAGGATAGTTTTAAAAAATCATGAAACAAAGTAAATGAATTAATTGAATTGAAAGGGTTACCACTGTCAAAGTTTTTAGTCAAAAATACAATTTTCGTGAAATTGACTTTTTAATCAAACTTTTCTTCTACAAAGTGTTTATTTAAATAAATTAAGAATAAACATAAACATTAAAAAAAATATATAAAAATAAGTTTACTCAACCAACATAATGAGCTTCCATTTAAAGTTATTAAAAGAATAAAATATTTCAAAATTTTGTTCATGATAGACTTTAATTAAATATATTTAGAGTAGAATTGCAATTGGTGAATAAGTTATGAAGAGATTTTAAAGAATACATTTTAAGTAGAAATATCGAACAATATAAATAACGATTTTGACCAAATACTGGACACATGAATTTTATTTATATAACGAATCTTTGTGTATAAAAACGCTAAAATGATTGTGTATAAAAATGATAACTCCCCATAGAATATCATATTAATATTATCGTATAAGAACTATAATTTCAAATCCAATTTAAATAGTTTTAATTTCATTCCAAAACATATTTCGATAATTCTCTAATTAAAAGATAAAACTTCCCCAGAAACAAAATTAGTTTTCCAACTATAATTTTAAAAAATAAGAGAGAATAAAAAAAAAAATACCCACCACGTATTTAGGAGATCCAAGAACTTTCTCGTAAAACTCCCATCCTCCTAGCTTCCTGCTGTTATCCTTCCCTCCACAAGGCACATCTGGATCGTTGTTATTCATAATTTTCTAATTCAATTCTCCCCGTTTGCAATCTCAAGTTTTAATCTGGAAATAGAAAAGGAGCAAAAAAAAAAATATTTTAGTTATTAATTAGTGGCATTTGTTTTAAAAGCTCACTTCATGAAATGTTCATGGCAACGAGCCAAATCGGAACGAAAAAATTCAAGGTCCTTTCACTGTAGGAAAATGATTTATTCTTTATGTTAGAGTGAACAAAAGCGTTAGAGATTTTTTTACAGGTCTCCTTAAAAATACTCGTATTCTCAAGACTTTGAACTCATCCCACACGCAAATCCGATGATAATCTGTTATGAGGTGGTTTGAATTTTATAGAGCAGTTAGTTTCCTATTTCCGTGAACAACTGAAATGAAAAGGATGAAGGAGTCTCTTTCACAGGAGAAGCTCCTGTGCTCCTGTGTGTTCGTGTAAGTGAGTGGAACAAAGAGCAATTTTATTAGATGCATGGAAAAATTGTTCTTTTGTTTTGAATATAAGAGGAGATGGAAAAAAAAAAAAGAAAAAAAAACAAGATATTCCTTGAGGGACTTGTTCTTTCTTTTTTTTCTATATTTTTTATTTTTTTTAGTGTGGCTGTGTTGATCCTTAATACTCTCACGTCATTGTATGTGACATGTAACGTTGTGCAATTTTTATGCTTGTGAAAGGTTTGGGTTCCCATTGTCATCTCTCATTTGCAGATGTTTCGTCTGAGAGTCATAAGTTTATGGAATAGATTTATTGATGGGTTGAAGGAAAATTCGCTGTGTAACAAGCACTACTTGTATTTATTATAGTGTATAGAGAGTGATGGGTAAAGAGTTCGTCTTCCTCCCACAACGAAGTGCCAAAAAAGTTATCGCGTGGTAACTAAAAATTAATAACAATTGTTTTTAGAATCCTTAAATTAGATATCTTGTTCTGACGATGAAATGAAATTGAAACTATTGGCAACAAGTTTTCAACTTGTTTTAAAACTTTTGTGGTTTCTTTTTCAATATTTCTTGATGGAAAGTTTTTTCTTACTGATATAATAAGTTTTTGTGTTCTTTTTCTTATAATTTATAGATTACAAATATTTTTTGAAGATGATTTCATTCATTGGAAAAAAAATTGTGGAATCAATACAAGATTTTGTTAAAATTTAACGAAACTATTTTTTAAATTTCAAAAATAGAAAGGTATATTCAATGTTTTTAAACATATGTGAGCAGCAGATATCAGGAAACTTCGAATATATTTCCTTTTAATATTTTTCACAAGTTATGTCTAATATATGAAAGTGAAAGATTTACAACAAGGGTGCTTTGATTTTCACCAAACTTGCAGTATATGTTCATTGAAGTTTTTTTTTTGACGTAAGGAAGTTCAGTTTTTATTATAGTTTTATACATTTAATTTTTAGTGCATTTTTAAGATCTTGAATAAATATCTTTCATTTTTGTAAAATCAATTTGAAATATATGTCTTCCAATTGTAGAAAAAATATAGCAAAGACAAGCGAAATAATATCAATATCATTAGACTTCTTGAGAAAAATCATTTAAATAGAAAGACTCTAATTTCTATTCTAAAAAAATCTTATTCAATTTCAAAACAATATTACAATACAATATTGAATTTATTTAAATTTGAATAAAAGTTTATTGAATTTAAGCGACGCTTTAGCTTTGCCGCCTTTAATTTGAAATTCAGCTCTTTTCATTTGAAGATATTCGGGTTTTAAGTTGAACAAAATAATTTGAAACTGATTAACTTGAAATTGATAATCTCTAATACAAAGACAATAAGTTTTTCGAAAAAAAGGGAAGGAATTGTGTATTTCCAAGTCCAATTTTAGTTTGCTTTTATATTTTTCAATTATAAATATTATTTTACGTGTTTTAATTTAAGAAAAACATATTTCATATTTCAAAAAAATTGTTTGAATTTAAGAGAAAATTCTTCGGAGAAATGTTTATTAAATACAAAATAAGTGTATCTGACATTTCAATTCATGTCAAAGGCCTTTGTTATCTCTGAATATTAAAGATATTTCTTTTCTTCCAAAATAGAGAAAGAAAAGAGAAGAAAAGTCGATGAGATATGTCAATTTTAAATTCAATTTTTGTTTGTTCTAAGGAAACAAAATTTATTGTTAAGACAGGATTAAAACTGTAGATACAAACCAGTAATATACTTCAGAAAAATAAAAAAAAAAATATTCAATAATCAGTAATGTCTGTCAAACAGGAATTTTAAGATGTTTCAAGGCCAATCAAAACCTATATTCCTTGAAAAATGAAAATGCTGTCAAAAAAATATAATCTGCAAAGTACATCTGAAATTGAAAAGCCAATAACGATTTGTTTATTTCATTTATGTATAAAAAACCTTTCCAAAATGAACCAATACCAAAATTCATAAGATAAATAAAAGATTTTAAATAAATTTTAAAGTCTTGGAGCCATTCAATTTAATCTAATCTGCTTTGACAGACGAAACTTCCAAACTCAAAAATATTGCATTGAAAAAGATCCATAAAAATCGTATTTGAAAAACGTATTTAAATTTCAGTAACATGAAATTGAAAAATAAAAAACGTTGCTTGAAATTAAGAAGCAAATATTTGTTTCATCAAAAAACGATTGAGAAATACTTGGAATAGATTGATTCAGTGGACTCTACTTGGGAAGTATTACCTTGTCTTTCAAAAAATATCTTTTAATTCAATATTTGAAAGTCTTGATTCTTTTAAAATTAATTACGGATTCCTGACTCATTTTGAGAATAGATATTTCCAAAGGTCACTTTTTCAAATTTTTGTCGGTAAAAAAAAATAATATTTGCGAGATTTATATAACATGAATTTTCTTAATTCTTTTATTCGCATATTTTGCTCACTGTATGATTAACAAAAAAAAATACTTGAATTTCTGAGAAATTAAAAGACATGTTTAAAGTTAAATAAGAAGATAGTAAAATGTAGTTTGGGAATAATGCAAATCGCATAAAATTATTGTATGCAAATTTCATATTTCACATTTTTTTAATTAAGAAGTTTTTTATGTCGATGTAACGAAAACATTTTATTATTATTTTTAAGTAATTTTCTTCTAAAATTTGAAAAAGTAAAATTTTTGAATTAATAGAATATTGTCTATTTTAAACTCTGAATTAAATTCAAATCAAACTAATTTTAGGAAAATTATACTTTATTTTATTGGTATTTTATTTATTTTTAGTATTTATTCCTTTTGAATGTTTAATATTGGTATTTGTTTGATTGTTCGTTTTTTATTTTTCATTCGAGCTTTTTGTTTTTTTTTATTTTTTGTGTTTAATACTTGTTTGTCTTGGAGTTTATTTTTTAATTCTTTTGCATTTTTTATTCAATTTTATGTTATTTGTTAGTTTTATTATCAAGTTTTATTTTATTTAATTTTATGATATTCTTGTCCTTAGTTTTTTAGTACTTTGTTTGTATTCGTTGGTTGTTGGAATCTGAATTTTTATTATATTATATTTTGATTTTTAATGATTTACTTTTATAATTTAATTTTAGGTTATTTCATTTTTTCTTATTTTTTTCTTCTTCATTATTTTAAGTATTTTGTACTTGCGTCTTCTGTAAACCTTTTTAAACGTAGATTCTTAAAGGTAAACGTCGTTCGATCTGGTCTACTAGAAAGAATCACCAACAGAATTTCGATTCGCCATTCTAAAAATCTCTGAATTTCTATTTCTAAAAACATATCTAAAAACAAAATATGTTCTTGAACATTAAAATTCTTTGAAACGTAACCACATGTTTAATCTAGAAAGTCTTTTAATTGTATAAATCTATATGTTGTATATATTTTTGAATAACCCATTTCTATTTGGTTACATCAACTTTTACAGCAGTTTCGATTGAGGTAAGTAATTTGTCTATCACAAAATCATAGTTTACTAGTTGTAACTCTCTTCAAACTTTTGAATATTAACAGTCATAAACAACAAATTTTAATTAAAGAAATCACGCAAATTTAGCTTTTCCTGAAGAACCAAGAAATCAATAATAATTTGATTTTTTAAAATAGTATAACTTTAGGTGTCAATGTTTAATATTTCTATGACTGAATTCCTTCCTAAAACCTATAAATAAAATATGATAAAAACAAGAACTTGAACAAAACAATTAAAAATGAAGAAGAAAACCCCAACAACTGAATAAATAATAACTAAATAGAATAATTGCTGAAAATGAACATATAATTTTCAAAGCTGACGTAAATCCTTCACTTCAAACTGGAAGCACGTTTTTCTTGCGGTCTATTAAATTCTTAAATAAATGATTAAAAAGGAAATTAATTTTCCATAAGAGTTTCCACAGCACACCTGGAGGAATGCAAATCTCGCACATGCACCGAAACCCACTTCTCCACCCTTCCTCCGAGGATGAAACTATTCTATTCGTTATAAAAACAGCTAAAAAACCAACTATTTCTCAACTCCATTCCCAGTCCGGAAATTTTCAATTAAAACTTAATCTAAAAATAATCGCACACAAAAAAGGAAAGATAGTTTTTCGATGAACTTTGGAAGACGACCCGACCCAAGACGTGATTAAGGAAAGTGTCGAATCAAACAGAAAGACATTTGACAGAGAAATCTTGTTCGTTAAGAAGGAAATTATTTGAATTTATCGAGTTTTTATTTATCTTGACGTGACGTGACAGGACACAAGCTAAATTTCCCGAATATCATTTGTCAGTCTGTCCGATTATTTTCTTCGATTTTGTTTGCTTTTTCTATTTTTAGTTATCGTTCGTTGTATATTATGGTCTTTGTTCTTTTGGTTGGTGGTTTCATTCAGGTTGGTGGGTCGTAGGGTGAATGGTTTAGGTGTTGGACTACAGTTTTAAAAATTAAATTTGAAAGAAAAATATTAATTAAAATGTCATGTCAAGGAGTCATCGTTAAAAAGGTTTCATGGGTAAAATAAAAATAAAATTATATTAGGAATGATAAACAAGTTCTAGATTTTTAATAATTAATTAATAATGGTTGCTTCTTATCAACCTTAGTAATGATCTATACAAAAAGAATAAGTATATAAAGGATCTCAATTTTCAAAATACAAAAAAGGGCATATTAGTTCCACAATATTATTACGTTTTCATCCAGCTCCAACCTTTGTTAAAAGTTTCAAATATCTAGATGGTATAATGGATTAATTTTTGTCTAGATGGCTATCGTTACACTATCTATCTTCAAAAATTATTTAAAAAAATATTCGTTATGTTACTTTTTAATTTTTATATCTTAGAATTTCTGAAGTATTTTCAAGAATATTTTTAAAGCTTTATTTACAAAATTCTTAAAAGGCATTCTTTAAACAATTTCTTTCGTTCTATTTGTTTTTTTCAACACTTTAAAATTAATTTAATTTAAAAATTGTAGAAATACAAAAAAAAAATGTACAATTAATTTTTGTTAAATTTAATTTTTCTAAACAACTATTTTTAATATAATCTTTTTTTTATATATTTAAACATTGTAAGATACCAACAAAAATAAAATTTTGTTTGTTACGTATTTTTAATAATATTTTAAGAATATTAAAATAAAAAAACACAACAATGTTAAAAAATAATGGAAATTTATGTTATATATATTCCTAATATAACATTTTTTAAACATATTCATTAACATCTCTTCATAACTTATTAACCAATTTTATAACATAGCAATTCTCCTTTATATATTTTTAATTTAATTTAAGTCGATCATGAAGAAAATTTTAAAGTATTTTTTTCTTTTAATAACTTTAAATTATTTTGGTGGAATAAACTTGAACTTAGCTGATTTTATTTTTAAATATTTAAATAATGTATATGTATGTATATAATTTACAAGGCATCAAAATTTCGAAATTATTTCATACAAAATTTGCAAAAATCTTATTAATTTAATTTTTGGATGTAATTGTTAAGCGAGTATAAATTACTTAAGAACGCTGATGGAAGTTATTTAAAATTTTGAAGTTATGTGGGTATTCAATTCGTTCATTTACTTTTGTTGCATGAATTGTTAAAACTGTCTTTATGAATTTATTGTACACTGATTGATTTTATATTTTTTGGGTTCTATTTTTGTTTACGTTCATTGTTACGATCTCTGAAACACGTAAATAAAGCTGGTTTTATTTCTTTTCTTAACTTTATTGTTAATGTAAAATAATTATTAATTTTTTAAAAATATTGATTGTCAAATTTTAGTTAGGATTTATTGCTAAGCATTCTGATATTTTAAAAACAATTTTTGTGTTATAATTTTAAACTATATTTTTTTTATATTTGTTGTTTTGAAGAATTAATTTTAATTTTTGACTCTGTTGTTTTTAGTAAAATATTACAAATTTTTTATTTGTTTTTTTTTTTCTTGATGGTTTTTGTTTTGATAAAATAATTTTAATATTACTTAACATTACCTTTTCCATATTTTGTTTATTGTTTTTATTTTACTTTTTCTGTTTCTTCTTTGTTTAATTCTTGAGGGTATTTTGGTACTTTGTTCTTTTTTTATTTTTGTCTACTATTTAATTTGTTTTTTGTGTTTTATATATATATTTTCCAACTCCTCTTTAAATTCCCCGTCCAACCTATATGATACCTATATTGTGAAAAACTAAATTTTGCCACAGCACCGTTTCTGGAATCTTGGAACCTATTTCCATCCCAGAAATTGATTCCTGACATCTCCTGACTCCTCTCGAAATTTCCCGTAGACCGATACCCATATTGTGAAAAACAAAATTTGGCCACGGAACCGTTTCTGNATGATACCTATATTGTGAAAAACTAAATTTTGCCACAGCACCGTTTCTGGAATCTTGGAACCTATTTCCATCCCAGAAATTGATTCCTGACATCTCCTGACTCCTCTCGAAATTTCCCGTAGACCGATACCCATATTGTGAAAAACAAAATTT
>JXPG01014873.1:0-11536 GCA_001015175.1 Megaselia abdita
TCCATCAAGTTTATAATTTTTTTTCCGAGTAATATATACAATATTTCAAAGATTTCGAGAAACGATAAAGTAAACAATTGACTAAACTAAACAATCAATTAATCAATACCAAGAAAAAACCTTTCAAAAACATCAATCATATTCACTTTCATTGTAGGAAAGCGAATAATTTATTTATTTTTTCATTAATTTAAAACAAAAATTCAGACTTTCTTTTTCCTTTCCTCTATTTTTAGGTAATTTAAAACAGAATCCTTTATGTCTTCTGTCAATCTGTCGCCTTAAACTTTCTAAGAGGAATATTTTAGAAAGGTTCCAAGTTTAGATATTTTTGAAATGAGGAAATTTGAAGGAAAAAACGATGATACTCTTGCATTTTGGGTTTCTTAGTATTTTTAAGAAAAGACTCCTGTGGTTGGACCCTCTAGAAGCGGAGCTAACATCAAAGGGCGTCAGTAACTGGAGGGCAATAGATGTAGACCGAGCGAACTGGAGGCAAACGATTGGTAGATTATGAATCGACGGAGCGGTTCGTAAAATTATCATATGTATTTTTAATTTCAATGGGAAATTTTGCTATTGTAGATGATTGAAAACTCGTAGTCTAAATACATTTGAGCAGTTTACAGGCCAAGAGGCCTACAACTCCGTGGAAAAAACAAACTTGAAATGTCCTTGGCATTTTAAGAAATATTTTGTTTACAGTCTGGGTGGTTGTTGAATTCTAGAAATTGCAAGTGTATTAAGCAGCGAATATTTTGAGTTACTCTGTTTCGCAATAATTGTTAATCACTTTTTTTAACGAATTTTTTTTATTAAAAATAAGAGATTCTCAAATTATCCAATGGAAAGAAGAATTACAAAAAAATATTAAAATGGAATTAGGCCTGTGTACAGCTCATATAACAAAACACATTCGGGTTTCCAGGGTCATGTCAGATTATCATGGTTATAGGGTAAAATTAATATATTCAAATTGGGTAAATTTAAACTTGGTGTATAAAAATATATGTTCAAAAGCTCTTATTTTGAACAGTGTTTTTAGTATTTATTACATGTTGTCTTCCTGCTTCGTCTGATGGTTCGCGGAGTTACGAATCATTTTCTATTCTATTTAAGATATTCATAAGTATTGTTTTATATTTTTCGTTTTCTTTCGCAATATTCTTTTGCTACCGACGAATTACCATCACTAATACAAACTTGAGAGTCACAAAGAGTAAAAAGATAACAACCAAAACAGAGTCTGTATTGCACGATATTTACAAAAATATATATTAAAATAAAAAAATCCACGCGAACGACAAACCCACCATCAAAAGACAAGCAAAACGAGTCGCGTATGTTTTTATTTTGTTTCTTTTTTGTAGAAAAACGCTAACGAACGACGACATAGTCGGGAAAAAGTAATCTAAAATTAAAAGCAAGACTTTGATAACACAAATTGTCAAGGCATTGAGCAGGTAAGCTTTTGAGTTTGTTATCTTAAAATTTCAAATAAAAAATACAAAATTGTATTCGTTTGTAGAAAATCTAACAAGATGCCATTTCCAACACACCCTCCTCAGCAGATGCCATGTCCTCATTGGATCCATTTTCCAGTGAGACCAGAAGAAAGCGATAGTTCGCAACCTATACGATATCCAGTTTATTGTGATGAATGTGCCAAATCCAATAAAAATTGTACTTAAGTTAACAATTCGAATGGAGTTGGATTCCACTTCCTCGGTTGATAAGATTATGTATGTTAATACAAATTATGTTTATTTTTTATACTTTTTTATACTCTGAATTGATTTAATAAATTTTTTTTGTATATTTACTTTTTCTTCTGTGCAATGAACTAGAATCGAACGAACTAACAAAAAAAATTGCAAGCAATGTAAATGGCAAAAACGTCACCTTGGAAAACCGTGCAGTAGTTACTTTACTTTATGTATATAACATCCTCATTTGTGTTTCGTCTTGACTTAGAAATTGTTTCCATTCGTTACTATTTGCAGTTTTTGCCGGTTCGATAGCGTAAGCGCTGGATTTTCATCTTCTAGATTGTTGTATCTACTTCTCCAAACACCATTGATGCAGAGTGCTCCAAAGACCATTCTTAGAACGTGTCGTTCGAAAATGTTAAGTCTCTCGCAGTCAGCAGCTGTCAATTCCCACGTTTCGGATCCATACATGACGACTGGGAGGATTAGTGAATAGTAGATTTGGATCTTTGAGCTTCGCGATAGATGTTTAGAGAGAAGTAGTTTGCTGAGAGACATCGACTTCCCAAAACAATTCTTCTTATGACTTGTTGTGGTTGTAGCCTATAGTTCAACAGTCACCTTGTCGAGAACTTTATTGCGATTCGTCATGAGAGCAATTTTGAAGTTAAGACTACTGTCGGTCGAATGACTTCGTCCGAGGTATTGTGGTTCACTGCACTTCCAAGATATACAAACTTCTTTACAACATCAAAGTTGTGATTTTGGCAATGTTGACATTTTGGCAAGTCCTGCCTAACACTGTCACTTCTGGTTGCAAGCATATATTTGGCCTTACTTGGGTTGATCTTTAGACCCACACGCTCAGCTGCCTTTTCTATTTCCACAAAACCGGTTTCCACATTCTCTTTCCTTTTGCCTATGAGATCAATATCATCAGCAGTATTTGTGTACTTCTGTCATAGATTGTTCCAGTTGTCTGTATAGCAGCTTCACGAATGATCTTTTCAAGACACAAGATGAAAAAGTCGCAGGATAGAGCATCTCCCTGTCGAAAGTGGTGAATTGCTCAGATGTGTTGTTGCCAGTTCTGACAACACTGACGGTGTTTGCTAGCGTTAGCCAACAAAGTCGATTCCGAAAGATGTCATGGTGGTAAATAGCGGGCTTCGGTCGATGCTGTCATAAGCTTGCTTGAAATCGATTGAAAGGTGGTAGGTGTCGATTTGGTACTCCAGAGGAAGATATGATCAGTTCTTGATTTTCCCAGCTTGAAAACACACTGGTAGTTTCCGATGATGTTATAGCTAGGAAGGGATTCAGTCTGTCACAGAGGATGGTGGAGAATATCTTATAGTCGATGTTTAGAATGCTATTACCACGGTAATTGTCACAGAGCGTTCGGTGACCCATCTTGAAAAGTGGATTTATTCAACTTTAATTCCATTTACTGATCTATGATTTCTGGTCACAAATTTTCACTACGATCTGATCGATATGATTAATAACATTGTTTGAATTTTCTTTCCTGGGTAAATAGAATTTGAATTGACAATCTCGTATCTCAAAAATTTCTCTGCCCAATCTGTTTTAATATACCATCTGTAATAGAAATATGTTTTCTTTTACTTTATCTGTGGTGCACCAAGCACTTTTGTTGCGATGTTTTTAATTACCCCAGAAAATGTATTCCAGTGTTCTTCAGCAGGTAGGGAGGCGGTGTTCAGCTGGTCGAGGGGTCACCCAGCTTCAAATTACATTCATTAGCGATTCTATTTGGTGTTTCTTGGATGTTATAGGTCTTCTGGTACTTTCATTAGATATTCTAGCTTTGAATTTATCTCTATCCAGAAAGTGGTCGGAACCGGCAGCACCTCTCATTGTGCAAAACCCCCAGAATGCTGGAGGCGCGTTTTATCAATCGCGATGGGGTCCAACTGTGCCATTGAGACACCACCAGTCCCTAGGTAGGTTTCTTTAAAAATATTATCATATTCTTCGACGCAGCAAAACAGATAAAACGGATTCCATATTATCGGTCGTCTTAGTATCTTCAACATTAACATATCTCCTTGTCATCTCCATGTTCTTGGCTTTGATGTTGGTGCAGAGGTATAATGGTGAGTTATACGCTCGAAAAGAAAACTATAATTCAAGATAATGTTCACTCAAAGTCAGTTCAGTTCAAAAGTCCATAAGTTGGACAAAACAGAAAGATCCTATTATCANATTATCGGTCGTCTTAGTATCTTCAACATTAACATATCTCCTTGTCATCTCCATGTTCTTGGCTTTGATGTTGGTGCAGAGGTATAATGGTGAGTTATACGCTCGAAAAGAAAACTATAATTCAAGATAATGTTCACTCAAAGTCAGTTCAGTTCAAAAGTCCATAAGTTGGACAAAACAGAAAGATCCTATTATCAGACTCCTTTAATTTTTTGTTTAATTTAAAAAAAATAAAAAGCATAAAATTTGACAACAAATTTCCTAGCAGTCATTCTCATCATTCAATTCAATCACATTCAATTCTTCTTCAAAATACACCTTTTCATTTATTTTTTCTTGTTGTTCTCGAAGCTTGTCCGACATCGTTGCACCACTCTTCGTAGAGCCTTTGTTCGATTTCAGCATTTCTAACATTTTTCATACTAAGCCATTTCAACCTTTTCGCATTCTTTTTTAGGTCTACGTCGGATTGTACCCAAAACTTCATATTGTAGCATCTACGTGACCTTTCTCGGAAAGAATATGCTTAATTGGATTTGACACTGAAATCTTTGAGCAATTACTGCGTTGAACACTTTGTCATGGAAATCATATTTTCCCAATAAACTGGGTCCTCTGTAAGAAAAGAATCGATTATGTTCATTATTTAAAAAAAGTTCTTCTTTAATTTGAATTTATTTTCTAGTTTAAGCTCAATGGTAATTCGCTAGCCAAAAACTTCTTGTAATAGTTTCGAATTAGTTCTTTCTTCAGAATTGTTATTGTCATCTATGTTAAAATACGGTCTCAGGAAGTATCGGGGAATTGAGAACAATATATATGCTTTATGATACTTGTACTACAACTGAGCTCTTCTTTAAGAACATATTTTGTTTTATTTTCAAAAAAGGAGATCCCAATAAAGCTAGCAATTATAGAGGCCTATCCTCAATAGAAGACTTCTAACTGGGTTCTTGCTAACAAGAAATTAAATGAGTATCAGTCAGGTTTCAGACCCAAATATTCCACAATTGATATACCAAGGAAATAATTATTCTACAAGCTGTCAGGAATGGGAGTTTCGTTCAAATTTCTTAATTTCCTGTCTATTTTATATGACGACACTAGTCAGATGGCAGACCTTACCTTGGGAACGTGAGTCATGAAAAAAATGTATAAAAGTTTTACTATAGAATTACAAAATAACTCATCACCAAAATTGTATCAACAAGCAAAGATCATCGGAACTTAGGTTCTATAGGCAACTGTCTGTAAACTTTAACTATTTAGACCTAGGAAAGAAGTCAATGGACGTTATTATCCAGGCTACATGCGATGTTTTGGGATAGATAATAATGTCATAGAGGTTATCCATAACTTTCGGGGGGTCTGTCCTATGATGATGGTTATAAGAAGATCCTTTTCCAAGGAATGTATATTTTTTTTTAGGTGATCAATATCCTAAATGGGGAATCCTTCCTCTGAAACACACTTGTAGTTTTTATAATTTTACACTAAATTTAAAATTTAAATAAATAACAAAACACAAGGATTATCTAAATTATTTTAGCATATAAATAGTTTTTTTTTTTAAATTTGCTGTTTTTTCCTTCGACTCAAAGTCTGAGAATATAGTCGCTTTCATTTTATTTACATTTTGAAATAACTCTTTTGTAATTTTCTGTAAATAAAACATTATTATTATAACTACAACTTACCTGTAATTTCGTTTGACTAGATTTTTCTTAAAAAAAAAAAAAAAAAAAGAAAAAAAAAAAGGACCTGTGCTGGCTTGACGCGGTGGAAAACGATTTGACGACGCTGCGGTGTAAAACATCATGGAGAAGAAAGGCAGCGGACAGACAAGAATGGAGTAACCTTTTCAAGCAAGCGAAAACCAACCATAGGTTGTAAGCTACAAAAGGTAAGGTAAGATTTTTCTTAAAAAATATTTTCGAGAAAAAGTCTTATTAAGTTATTTGAAGTTTTTATAGGATGTATTTTAATAATTTAAAATATAACCGCAGTGACTTCCTAATGAATATGTTCATAAACACAAGTATAAATAGTTCAATCATTTATTAATACAATATTTCTAATATTAAAATTATAGTGCTAGCCATGGGTGATGCAACAATGCCTCCTTAGATCGATCTCCGTAATCATACGTTAGCTCTCTGCCTATAGGAATATTGTCTTTTGCTATTAAAATTAAATGTGGGCGGTTATTAACCGTAATAACCTTTGTCAACAAGTTTCCATTTCTGGAATGATTAACAAGACGACCTAGTGTTCCTGTTTCCGCAGTTGCATCAATACTGTGAATTTAAAACAATGAGTATGAATTGATCTAATTCAAAAAATGAAAACCTACCAATACTGGTGATTATTATATTTAAAGTAGTACATATAGCATCCAGCTTTTTCATCCAAGGAATATTTCTTTTCCCTTTCGTTCGCTTCACTAACTTCTATAAGATCTCCTGTGTATTCTATTACAAAATCTCCTCTCTCAAAAGTTTTAGATGAAACGATTCCCCTGCCTTTATCTTTAAAGTTTCGAATCTAAAATTAATTTTGTAGAAATTTTAATTTTTAAAAACTAGATTTTCTTCTTACCTCTAAACCATCTTGTCTTTGTTCTCTTATAGCGAGTTCATAATTCCTAATAATTTCTTCTTTAACAGCAGTTTTGGTTTTCCGAACACTTCTTCTTACTGGGAAAAATTCAGTCAGCTCTCTATTTTTCTTAATAGCTTTCTTCTGTCGCTGTAATTTCAGTAACATTAATTTAATAAAAAAAATAAATGTAAAAAAATAGAGAAGAAATTCTACTTTTAAAAAAAAATGTCTCAAGAAATGAAATTGTTCAAATAATATTTTTGTTCAACTTTTTATAAATTGCTTTAGCTTTTGGAGTTAGAAAAGGGCTCATTCTAATGTCTTAACTCTTAATGACAGATTTTAATTCTAAATTATTTTAAACTTAAATAAAAACTCTGAGTAATTTTCGCAAGTCTTTATTATTGTAGTACATTGTTTGTAGTGTAATTTTTAAATTAATATTACAGTGATTCCTCGAGCAACACTATTTTTTTTTTAATGTTAAAGTTTGTTAGGAAATTCCTGTTTTATATCAATTTTTGTTTAAATAATAATTGTAATAATTTTTTGTATAACATAAAAAAAATATGCTTTGAAAGTTAACATTAAAACAAAAAATCAAACAAAATGTTCCTTGTACTTTAAAACAATTTAAAACAAAATTGTTTAGTAATAAAAGCGGTAAAAAGAATCTTCGATTTTCAAAAATCAAAAATTGTTTTATACAACTTAACATCAAACAAAGTTAATCTTTCAAATATATATGTAATGAGCTTCTAAACTACAAATTAGAGTCCTCATTTCCAAATTAAGTGAAATGATAAAATTTGGATTTGCAGACTGTATCTTAATTAAAGCACTGGAAAATGCTCAGCTCAAATTTCAAGATTGTGTTCAGAGATAATTACAAGAAACTTGAAGTTGTGAAGAATAAATCCAAGTTGAAGCTGTCTTCGGGTAGTGTTTCTGTATTCATTGATGTATTATCAAGATATGCATCTATTTTATATAGAGCAGCAGCCAAAGAGCTCAAGAAGGTTGATTATTTATTTGTTTATCATCGGAATGGCAAAATTGTTGTTAAAATGTCAGAAAGTTCTGTTCCTGTACTTATAAAAAATGAAGATATGGTCTCTAGGATTACTGTTGGGGCTAACTTTCAGGATGCTTGAGGTACACTTAGAATTTCTACATCCAATAAAAGGAGGGTCTCGGTCAAGTATTCATTTAAGCCAACATATGAGAATGCTGAACTAGTTCCATGAAGCACTGTTCTTTTAAGTAATTATTGATTTCAACTTTCTTTTTTTTTTCATGATTTTAAATCATTTAATTTTTGCTAAATTTATTTTTTTAAACTGATACAAATCTTTTTCTTTATAAAATATTGTGAATATTTGCATTTCGAAACACTCGTTCATGTCCGGTCATTATAGTATTGAAGTAATACAATTTTTTGATTAGGAATATTAATAATTAAGGATTATTAATATTCCTAAGTTAAGTTAATATTAAGGATTTATTGAGTTTTGCCTTAATAATATTGATTTTGATACTGGATAAATTTGCTTCTTATAAAACTATTCTAGTTCGTAAGAGAAATAATATTTCCTTTTATAGATTCGGTTGAGATAAAATCTGATAAAAAGTTATGAGATTATGCTTTTAGAGATATATTAAGGCGCAAATAAGGTCGTCCCCGAAATAAGTTTCTAATTTAATTAAAAATAAAACGAAGGAATATAGCGACAAATATTTTTATGAGTCTTTATGATGAGCAAAAGCCTATGGACAAAAGTAATCCCTCGAATGGTTGGACATGATTTAATCTGCCCTGTTATTGAAAGTGTCCTTAAATTCCAAATTATTGATGGACTATTGTTTTTTTAAATTATTAGATGACTTACAGTCTGGTTTTAGGAAAATCTTTAATACAACAATAGCTGTATTGAGCATTACGTAATCTACTACCCAAAAGCAATAGGTTAGGACGCAAGTCAGTTTTTTTTCATAAATTTCAGACTTTTATTCATTGTAACTTTTAAACCGCTGAAACTAGAATGATGGAAAAAACTGATCTATTTACCTACTACTTAAAATAGTTGGTTGGTGTAGGTGCTAGCACCCTCGCTTTCCAGTCTGACGATTCTGAGTTCGATCCTCAGTGCACACGTCAGAATTGTTACGTAAGAAAATTTCTTTCGTGTGAGTCGGATATACTACCTGACGCCACCCTCGTCGTTTCGATGTTGATGAAATAAAAGGGTACCTCTAATACACTCGTTAATATAGCAGACAGCTCATCACTGACTCTATTCAGAGGAAGATTGAAAACTAACAACACTGATGTAGAAAAGCAGCTTGTGAAGGAAGCATAACATAGGAAGCAAACATTCCTTAATATCACTGCTACACCTTGAGCCACATTTGGCTCGTTGTGTGATTTTTGTTTGTTTTTAATTTACTTCAACTAAATTCTGACGGAGTTTAGTTTTGCAATAATTCACGTTTTTCAAAAAAGTATTTTTTCGACTTTGTGACTCTACTCACAGCTTATGTGATTTTTTATTGACATCGTGTTTTCACAGAAATGTACTTCCATCGATTTGGTATAACAGACTCCCGAAACATGTGCGGAAATCCAACACAATCTCAATTTTCAAAGATCGATTGCTAAGTCATTTGCAACCTATTCCTAACTATTAATTTAAGATGCATTGTATCTTTTTAGTTTTGAATTCAAATAAANTGACATCGTGTTTTCACAGAAATGTACTTCCATCGATTTGGTATAACAGACTCCCGAAACATGTGCGGAAATCCAACACAATCTCAATTTTCAAAGATCGATTGCTAAGTCATTTGCAACCTATTCCTAACTATTAATTTAAGATGCATTGTATCTTTTTAGTTTTGATTTTTTTTTGAGGAAGTTGTCGCGTCTCGTTTTTAACACAAAATGGGACTATCTAAAAAATCAACAAATTTAATTTTTAAGGGAGAATTTCTTACTTAGTCATATCATTAATTGTAGAATTTCTTCTACAATTTTAGCTTTTCATTTGGAACTTTACGCTCAATTTTAATGAGTTTTTAGTGATTTTATATAGATTCTCCCTCACACTGTTAGTTCCTATAAGGAATATCAGTGTGAAGCTAAAATTGTAGAAGAAATTCTACCATTATTGATATGACTAAGTAAGAAAATTCTCCCTTAAAAATACATCACATATCAAGAAATCATAATTGTGTAAAATTTAATTTTGTATTGTATCGCGCTTATTTCAGCGACTAAAAACGATTCTAATATTGTGATTTAGGTTTTACGTTATTTGTTTGTTCCTTTACCGGTAGTTCACGAACGAAAGCATTAAGCAGTAAGTTATTCCTTTTAAGAAAACTGTATGCTATGCGATTGAACGAGGGCGATAACTGTAATAAATAAGCGTTTCGTATGATGGAGATAGCTCAAGAACTTAATGGAAGAGGTGAAGCCACCAAAGACTTCCATCTAATTGATAGTATGTTGTGAAGTTTGCCTGACAGTTATTCAAGCCTTATAATAGCTTTAGAAAGAAGATGAGCTTACAGTAGACTTCGTTATTGGCAAGCTTTCTGATAAAAATGAAATAGATGGCAAACAACGAAGCATTACAATTATACGTTTTAAAAACATCACATTAAAAAAACGAAATTGACATGCTTCAACTTTAATAAAGATAGTGATTTCAGTAAGGATTGTCGATTCAAGAGAAGAGCTGCTCAAAATTTCGAAGAAGAGCAAGAAAGTTACATAACATGCAAGGTAGGAGATGTTACTAATAAAATGCTTTTGAAACAACATTTTTTTGTTCCGAAATTGGACTCAAACCGTTTATATGAAAAACGATTCACACAATTATAAGCTCGTTTTTGAAGGTGATGTTTGCTCAATTACAATTGACAATAAGATTGTATTGAAAGGATCTTTGAATACTAATCTTTACTAAATGTATGGTTACAGCCAATTTAATTATAGAGCTTTCACAGCTAACTTAAAATTGTGGCATAGAAGGTTAGGACATCGAAATATTGAATAGAAGGTATCAACATTTTAAATAAAATGAAATCAATTTTAAGGGAAAGATCGGAAATGTGAAGATTGTATTAGAGGAAAAAGTACTAGAAAAGATATATACCAAAACCTAGAGAAACTACCACAAGCTCAATTCTTGAAATAGTCCACTCTGATGTATGTGGACCACTTGAAGTAGGATCCCACAGTGACAAGAAATATTCTGTTACATTCATTGATGCTCAAAATCATCAGATATACCAATGACTACTGACTATTTAAAAACTGTTGATGAAGAAAATTTATTGGAAAGCAGTTAACAATATCAAAGTGCAATTGGCTCATTTTATATATATCAAATATTACTAAACAAAATATTGCAGCTTCTGTTGGGTTCTTAGTTAAGTGAAAAAGGCAGTCTGATTGGGAAGAAATTATTTCGATATCTCAAAAAAACCAGAAAGAAAATCTAATGATCAACTCATTCTAAGCTTATACTGACGTATATTGGGCTTGTTGTGTGGTTTTGTATGTTTACTCGGGAAATCCTAAATTTTATGGAGTAGCAAGAATCAATTAATTATTTTTTGTTTATTCAAAGCGTTGTAATTTATTTTATTTTTTATGAATTGTTCAAATGAGTAGGTTGTGTTTGAATGTATAATGTACAATTGATCAATCCATGACTCTTTAGTTTAAATTATAATATGGCATTAGAATAAAAATATATAAATAAGAAGTATTCTTGATTTGATCCTCTGTCAAAATCCAAACTAAAAAACTCTTCTACTCTTTGAAAGTGTAGCTGTTCTACATTTTTTTTGTGTAGCTAGTATTCCATTCTGACAAGAGTATTTGGTGGCCCGTTATCTTCCAGGGGAACGTTTTTCAACTATATATTTGTACGACCAAACAAACAATTTAACCGAATATTCATTAGGGCTACAAAAAAAAAAAAAAA
>JXPG01014915.1:0-13036 GCA_001015175.1 Megaselia abdita
TCTTGGTTGTGGTTTTAGCACCACAACAATTCCTAACATTGCTATTACTAAACTCAAAAAGTGTGGTGGTTCTTCCTATTATTCGCTGACTTGCTGGAGTCGAAGGGTTTTGCGTACCTTGAAATATAATATTTACTTTCAGTGTTCGAGGTTGATAAACCAGAAAACCATTTTTGCTTTGGTTTCTCCCCATATTGTTTTATTACTGTGATTATTAAAATTTTATAAGTTTTCTCTCTTTCCTCTAACTTTAACCACTTCTTTTATTTGTTATAGTTACAATAATGTTATTCCTAATAATTTGTTTTTAACAAAGAAATATTAGACATTAAAGCAACAGGCTGTTTTGTATTTGACTTTGTCAAAAATACGCTTTTTTTTTTTTTTTCTGTGCCAAGGGTATCTTTTTCTTTCGGATTTACAGCTATTTTATTTGATGGTTACGAAGTCTTCAACTTCTAATACTAATTTTGTAAAGTAAACATAATTCGAAAATAATCTTCAAACTTAGTGAGAATAGTGAGCATATGTGTTGAGTTAAGTAAAAATAAAAACACTCAATGGTGTCACAAAATGTTTATGTTTCCTCCTCATACATTTACTCATACATTTACTCATCCTACTGATTGTATAAAATTCTAATTTTACAAATATCTTGAATATTTGTATAAAAATGTTTGAACTCAAACCAAATTTGTTACTTTATATTAATCAACCCATCAATATTTTGTAAATCCAAATATTCTGAATTCTTCACTAATTCAAAAAACTGTTTTCAGACCCCAGTCGCCGCTGAAGTTCTAGCTAAGAACACTGGAGCTGCGCAGTTTGAAGAGAAGTATGAAGTCGTACCTATCAGCCAAATCGCCAGCCGGAGATTACATAAGAGAAGCTCTGATGAAGATGTTGACTATGAAGTATATCAAGGTGTAGTAGGTCGACCTGGTATAGATTTTCCCATCTTCCCAAAAATTCCGCAGACTTCCTTTAGCTGTAGAAATTTCGGAAGCGGATATTTCGCAGATTTGGAAACGGACTGTCAGGTTAATTTTATAAGGAAAAAACTTTGCAACCTGTTTATATTTTCCAATTTCAGGTTTTTCATATTTGTGAGGAAGGACGTAAAATATCTTTTCTGTGTCCTAATGGAACCATTTTTCAACAAAGCGAACTTACTTGTGATTGGTGGTTTAAAGTCAATTGTGCTGGATCTCCTATCCATTACCTCGAAAGCGCAGAGCTTTTGAGTAAAACATGGAAAAAGGCTAAGTCAGCTAAGAAAGTCAAGATCGAAGAAAAACCTTTGAAATATAAGAATTCTGGAAGACGATTCGACTCGATCGAAGTTAACAGATACGAGAATACTGACTTTGAAGATGTTTCTGACGAGAAATACAAAACAAGCCAGTCTATTGAAGAGAAAAGTATTGAAGTTACAAGACCAAAGTCATCAAAGCAACCCACACAATCTTCGTTGTCTTCCCCGGCGAAAAGAAGGAATGGGTACAATTATGCTGGCCAGATTAAGACACCGCCACCTCAAGAGGAAGAAACCACTATCAAGGCGAGAACCAGCAGAAGGAAACCAATAACAACCACCACCTCGTCTCCACAAGTGTCATCTGAAGACCTTGAAGTAAACCCAGTTTCAAAGATTGTTGTCAAACCAGAGAAGATTCAATTACCTCCTTTGAGATCAATCAATAAATTCGATAACAGGAAGACTTCAACATTTTACTATACTCCTACCGTTCCTACTGTTCCAAAGACAAGCACCACTGAGGCCACTAAGAGACAACACGTACTTACCACTTCGAAGCCAACGACTTTTGTTCCAACTGTAAAATTTTATGAAATCGACAACCAAAAAACAGAGAAACAAAAGCGAAATAAAGGTAAAAAACTAGAAAAAACTGTTGTAAGCTCAGAGAGTGCAGATACTTCTACGCCTGCACTTGGTCAAGATGCTCTCGCTTCTCTAGCAACATATTTTGCGGATACTGAGAATAAGACTTTAGAAAGTCAGCCAAGAAACGCGACTTCGACTCTTACTGTTAAAACTACTAAGAAATACGCAGAGCTGTTTGGTTTCAGCAAAGATGAAGAAAACAAAAGTAATTTTAAAGAGTCAAATATCACATTTATCAGTCCAACTCAAAGTATGAGAAAAACTTCAAACGAGACTGCTAATATAATCACTAATATTGTCAAAAAACCAGAAAGTAGAAAAATCGCTGAAGTTTTTTCTAATGCTCTTACAACATATTTGAAAGATCCCACTGAGTTTAGGAGAACTCTTAGTAATGTTCGTCCAACAGAACCTTCTCTTTCATTAGTTACTACAACTATTTCAAACTCTGCTGAAATTGCAACAGAATTTGATAGTTTTGAAATCAACAAGAACCGTGTAAAGTACTCGACAGTCAACCCATTGAAGCTGAAGCAAGAATTAGATGACAGTGAAGAGATTCTTCAAAGAGCGCATTCTCAAAGTTTTTTAAACAATAAAAACAATATAAAGTCATCTAATAAGAAAATTGAACCACATTTTGTACCCAAATCGACAGCAACATCTACAAAATTGACTACCAGCACTACAACTCCAAAGTCGACGACAACAAAATCAACAAAAACCACCACTACTTTCAGTACCACAACTACAGAAAATTTTAAACTTGACACTATTGAAAAGATGGTTTATCTAGATCCAATCACTATCAATGATCAGCTCATGAACGAAATCAAGACCACAACCACTAGCTCCTTTACATACCTTCCAATGAAAGGATCAAAAAAAAGTCACCATTTAGATTCTGGAGAGTTCTTGAACACACCATTCATCACACCGACTGCTTCTTTGATTCCTTTTGCTTCCTCTGAGGAGTCTAGCTCAATTGAATCCTCCCAACACAATGCCAGATATTTAACAGCAGAACTTCCTTCTTCCTCAGGAATGCAAAAGATAGCTAACAAGATTTTTGGTGGATTGAACGATACTGAAGCTGGTCATTTAATGAATGTCATGAAAAAAGCCAAAAATAATAAATCTGCTTTGCATTTGATACTCTTGTTGATTCAAACATGCGATGATGAAAATGGAAGAACCATCGAAAAATCAAGAAAAGCTATTCTTAAGTCACTTATTCAACTAGATCACAGAAATGACTTTGAAATTGCAACCACTCCTCATCCTTTCGCAATAACTACTTTCAGAAGGGATTATTCCCCAGTCAGAACTACGTTAGCCTCCCTAATCGAGTCAACCACAACAGCAACTCCTTCGGAAAGCACAAAATTCGAGATTCGTGTGGATGACACTACAACCACAGAGAACTTACAGTCAGATGCAACAACAAACTTAATTCGTAAAACTAAAGATGTCGAAGGGCAAAGTGGGGAAGCGTCATCAACAAATGACCACAAGTCGTCCGATAAAAGAGCTCTGGAGTTATTAAAGTCTTTATATTTTTTAGCTTCAAAATATGATTCCAGACGGTAAGATTCAAATTCATCTAAAAAAAACTTAAACCCTTTTACTGTTCTCTTGCCATTTTTTAATTGCGTCTGGGCAAAAAGATTTTTATTTTGTAAATAATGTTTCATTTATTTTTGTTTTTTATTTTATTTTTTATATGCAAATTTTTAAAATTTATTTGTAACTTTAAGATAAAAATTATCTCGCTATTTTTTATTTTAATAAATTTTTATTGTAATGTTTTTCTTTGCTTTTTAAACGTTTTGTAGATTTTAAGGGGTCTAGCTAGCTTTACTACAAATAACTAAAGCAAAAATATATAGTACCAAGTATCAAGCGAAGTGCCGAAGAGAAATTTTGTGGAAGAGTATGAATGAGGGAATATTAAAATATCCAACTTAATTTGATAAAAAAAACCCCCGTGATTCAAATTTACGAAATGCTGAATTACAGAAGCAATTAAATGAATAAGAGTGTTGTTGATAACCTTTGTACTGACGAGCTTAAAAAATCTAATAAATATTAAATACATTTTCTGTACACTTCAAATATATTTAATAACCTGAATACTTATTTTAATCAAATAGCTTGGATGAACTAGTGAGCTTCACAAACACAACAGTTTTTAAAAAAGGAAAACTAAACCACAGAAATTCAATTTCATTTTATCTATTGATAAAATGTATTTTCAATTTCTAATAATTTCTGTTTTGCTTTAACCTATTCACTGTGCATTGTGTTAGTCGCTTCGACGTGGCTAATCTTCGGGGTCTGAATTTCAGAGACATTTTTTCTATGGATACCTTTAATTGCTAGCTAATGTTTAAGTTCATAAGTCAATAACTTGTGTGTTTCAAAAAGAAACTTTTATTTTAAAATATTAAGATTTTTCAAAAACAATAATGAGAAGTAACTACAATCCGAATTACACTCAACTTTCGAAGCCAACCAAGCAATAACTTTTCACCAGAAGTCCCAATTTGTCACTATGTACGATAAAAGATTCTAATCCCAGACAATCTCGAAACTAACTCATTCATTAGTGGAAATTCCTTTNGACATTTTTTCTATGAATACCTTTAATTGCTAGCTAATGTTTAAGTTCATAAGTCAATAACTTGTGTGTTTCAAAAAGAAACTTTTATTTTAAAATATTAAGATTTTTCAAAAACAATAATGAGAAGTAACTACAATCCGAATTACACTCAACTTTCGAAGCCAACCAAGCAATAACTTTTCACCAGAAGTCCCAATTTGTCACTATGTACGATAAAAGATTCTAATCCCAGACAATCTCGAAACTAACTCATTCATTAGTGGAAATTCCTTTGAAACAAAAGTCAAAAAGTAATAAAACTTTTTAAAGACTAAGTATTTAGTGCAATAAGAAAGAGTGTGATTTCAATTTTACAGTTCCTGTTGAATTTATAAACTACTTCAGATTGTACAATAAATTTAAAGTGAATGACATTTAAAATACATTCAGAACGAATCCCATTCCCACACCAACACATTATACTCTTCTGAATATTTATATTATGAAGAAATACTCCTTCTTATGTCGTTGCCGTCATCTCCATATACTCACTGTGCTCGGAGAATGTAGTGTTTCAGTTTATCTCCGAAATAAAAAACTTGCAGACATTAATTGAATTCTTTCCATCCTCATTTTATGTTCTCTTGTTTTAAGATAGCGCGTGTAAGACAAATATTTGTATGCACTCTTCTACTAGAGCTGAATCCCATAAGCATTCCACTGCACAAAGAAATTGCTATTAAATTCAAGAATCTTTTCATGTATTTCTTTTTCTTTGCCATTGTTATTCTTTCTGCTAAGGCAATGTATTTCAGTGCATAATAACTTGTTTTCAGGATGAGGATGTCATGCTTCCTTCCTTAAAAACAATATATATATATATGCGTGAGTGAATTAAACTAAAAACATTATTCCCTGATTGGGTGGAATAATTACTTGTAATGTTGGAATTTAAGATCGTTCACGATTTCATATTGTGAAAGAGTAGCGGAGGATCTAAGCAGTTTGACAGGGCTTTGGAATAAACGAATTATTATTCCTGTTTGTGGTTTTTATTTTAATCATATTATCCATTTCAATATTTCTTGTTTCTGTTAATTTTCTTTCTTTCTCTTTTTCTCTTGACAGCTGAAGAGAAAATTATAAATCAAAACATTTGATTGTATTTAAATGATAAGTTTTTTAGTAACAAACACTTTAAATATCTCGAAAATCTAGAAAATTGGTAGAATTTTTCTATGGCATTTCTTATGCAAAACAGATCTTTTTTTTATGTTCTGATTTTTCCCAGCTCTTAAAAAAAACTTAACTGTGATTAATTTATCTTAAAGATCACAAAATTTCTTGATTTCCTTGCCTAGTAGTTCGGAAGGAAGAGTTTGGGTGCTTCGTTTTGTCTTCTCTTTTCCGACCGCGTGCTAGTATAAATTTCAGTTGGCGGACATGTCGGGTCATATGACCTATTTAAGGAACAAGATAAATTTAGAAAAAATGATTCAGCGCTTTCGAATGTTTTCAAAAATCAAGCAACACAGACATAAATGTAATTAAAACCTTAAGACAAAGCTCCATTCTTAAATCTGCGTAATTCTTGTGAAATCGCATACTACTTCAAAAATGAAAACATGGTATGTTAAAAATTCCGATTCCCATATCGTTCTGAGATTTAATCGCGAAACATTTCAGCTTTTCAATGCGATTCCACGTGCCACCAAAACTAAGTTACAATTTTTAAATACATTTTTATAAATGAAATACATCTTTCCAATACCGGTGTAAATGTTCTTATATAAATAATAAATTATAATTATTTTTTTTAATGTTTTTCTTATGAAAAATAACAATTCACTCAACAAAAAGAGGAAGTTACTACATTAAAATAACCTTCAACAAGTTGTTATCCGCAACCCAAACATTCATAAAAAGTATGAATGAAGTCAACCGTTTAAATTAACAAGACGGTCATTTTACCGCAAAAGTATTCATCAACCAACCAGTATTTTCCAAATTCTTCCATCTACTCAGAATACAATCCATTTTCAATAAGCCAAAAATAAAAAGAAGTTAAAAAACATGAAAATGAATAGAAAAACATTCTTTGCCTTAAATAACCTTTTTAATGTCTTTCTACGGAAAAGGACAAGATGGGAGTATTATGGGAAAATATGGAAAAAAGATGAAAAGTGTGTCCTTTGGGAATGAAATTTAATAAATTATAACCTAAACAAACTTTCTTTCCATCTTCCTGTGGCAGCAGGAATGGAACATAAAACCAACAACAAAGCCAGACTGAGAAAGCTTGTTTACACTTGCTTTCATTCTATATACGGATTCTACAGATATAAAAGGTCACGTAGAGATACAGTTTTCAATATTCAAAAAAGGGTATACCGTGTACAGGTTGGTTGGCAGGAAGGTTAATACATTATTCCCACATCTTTGGAATTCATAATTTTCTATTTTCCCCATAGTGATTTCAATGACAAATGGTCTTAAATGCTTGTTAACGATTTTAAGATGTTTACCATTAAAATCAAGTGATATTGGAATACAGGTAGAAAAAGTGATTGTTTTATAATAATAATAAAAATAATTCTTTGTTTAGCTTCAGTTAATAAACCACAGCCTACATTAAACTAATGGCTTCATAAATTACGTTTAGAATACTATAAACAAGTCCAAGTGTATATATAAGAAATCCTGTCCAACCATATTCCAAATGTTATACATTAATTGTAAGCCTGACAACATAATTGACCTCAGGAAAGGTAATACCTCCAAAAGAATGTAGTTGAGAAGTTACATTAACAAATAGAAAACACAATCTAAGGATAAAGTTAATGAAAATGTTTATAACACAACCTCCCTCCATTTCTAACTACTCCAACTTATTTCTTATTCTAAAAAGAAAATTAAATAAAGAATGGATGAAAACAAAGTTAAATTCCATCTCCTTCTCATGCTATATACGTTCCCCTTTAAAAAGTTAAAACAAACTTCTCTATCTCGTTCTATAATATACTCTACTTTATACGACATTCACCCAAGAGTTAAATACACTTATAATTAATAGTCTTAGTCGTTTCTTCCTATAGCGAAGCGAGCAAGCGAATTTATATAAATAATACAATCTTAAATATTCGCTGTCACTCTATGTGTGCTTAATGAAACGCGAGTTTTTTAGATATTTTAAAATTTATATACAACTTGTTCTTCACTCCCTTCGAGCTTTCTGCATAGTTGTTCCATTATTTCTTCTTATAGAAAACAAAAACTCAATACTTAACTACTAGCTTGATAGATTGTGAGTGAAAAATGTGTGTAAAAGGAACATGTAATTCACAGAGAAAGGCAAAACGTGCAAAATGTAATATAACAGACGGAACTAACTATAAGTGTTTATAATAAAAGTGCGTTAATAAAATATTTTTTTAAGTAATAAACTTTTACTGAGTTTTTCTGAGATTTCTGAGTAGTTTGTTTCACAGAATAAATAAAATCGTAAAAGAGGAAAAAAAAAGTAGTTGTTGAAAGCTTTTAGCGCCGTCTTGCCGACCAAACTGTTAAATCACAAAGGGAACCTTTTCAAAAAGACCTCGACCCATGGTTTTTGAAGATTTAGGTGTTCAAAATTATGTTTAAATAAGTTCACAGAAAGACAGATGGACAGAAAAGCGTTAACAAAGGGAATTTCGAAAAATCAAAATCGGCATTTAAATAAATGACAGCTTATCCGATAACTTTTGTTAGCATATTGTAATTAATATATGTGAAATTAAGCAATATATTTCTCACGATTGAAGAACACGCTAAAAAACTAAGTCAAACAACGAGCCAAAGGTGACTCAAGGCGTAATATTCAGGAATATTTGCTTCCTATGTATTTACCAGCTGTTCTTATACATCAATGTTTTTAGTTTTCTTTTTTCTCTGAATAGAGTCAGTGATGAGCTTTCTGCTATTATATCCGACTCACAAGAAAGAAACAATACACCCGCTCTATTATCTTCATAAAAGATTATCGGCTTGTTATTAATTTGATAAAGATTCCCCATAATTCCTCTTATAGTGGGTGCAGTTATTGGGTCACTTTCAGAATTTCTTTGAATCACAAACTCTTTGCACTGAGTACCTTTCATTCTTTTCAATGCAAGGTGGATGACGACTTGGAATAACATCTTCCTCGTTCACTTTAGTAGGACCTCGGTTTAAATAAAGGAACTAGTTAAGGCCTCCTCACACCACAGCGAAAAAGCTGTTTGTACGGTCTCACCATATATAACGATATAACCACTTTGCTTTTCTTGAATTGAACCTTTATTGGCCAGTTTAATGACAATTTTCAGTCGATGTTGTATTCTCATATCGGTCAGTCTCTTCAATTTGTGCCACCGTAGATTGAATACTCTAGTTAGTAAAATTGTTTTTTATTTGTTGAAGAAGTTATAATAGAAAGAATATATAAACGTTTTTTCTCGAAAATAGTTAAGAAGTTGTCTATAAAAGTTTTTGAAAATATCTTAAAACTTAGCCTAATGATATTATAACCAAATTATATAAAACAAGAAATTTGTTAATGTTAAGTTGAATAAACTAGAACACAGAAGAACAGTCAACCTCACAGATGCATCAAGTGAATACATATAGTTTGAAAAGCTCTCTTTCGATGTTTCAAATAATATATCATTAATTCGTTGTAGGGTAATTTTTATGAATATAATTAAATTATACTTAGTTACTTATTTTAAGTCTTACATAATGTTGCACTTAAACAAGAGTCTACTGCAAAACATGTAATAAGAGAATTTTCTGCTTTTCTCATTCTTACCAACACCATCATAATTGCTTATTTATGTTTATCAACACTTTAAGGAAATTTTTGCCTTATGTTTTACTACAGTTGTAAAAATTTAATCTTAATTTTTTTTTAATAAATTGTGTTGTTTGGAATAAATATTTTCAAGCTTCATAAAATATTAATCGCTATGATCATTTTTTCTAAACCAGTTTTGGTTGGAATTTAGGGGGTGTCAGTAAATAAATATATATAAATGAAGCGGTTCACTAGTACCACTAGGGTTTTTTTTAATAAAATTTATTTTAAAATATTATTTTAAAAGGCTGAGAGTGCAGCCTCTGGCCACTTATCACTTCGTATAATATATTGGAAACCAAAAAAATCATATTTGGAATATTTTTTTAGTTTTTGGACCTTATTAGAACCTTCAAAATTAGGTATCACACGACCCTACATGATTGGAGATAACAAAAAATAGTAATCGAATTTCTACTAAAGGTAGTTCGAAGTAGATGGTTATAACCTTAAAAAAATCTGCGTAGCAAAAGGTTTACAGCAGACAGACGTCCGTTTTGTTTGTTTACCATAAAGAATACAGCTGCACCATCTCGTTTATTTTTTAAATGCGAATGAAAGTAATGTTTAAAACTCATTTATAAGCCATTTAACGTTCTGGAATAATCTCCTCAAATATTGTAGTTTTTGTTTTGTAACTTTCAAGGATTTCAGAATAATATCCCTCAAAGTTTTCAATTTATAGCATTAGTTGTTTCGTAATATTTCGATTACAGATAAGAAATATATGTTCCACTTTCACATTAGATATTTTAGAATCAAAACGAACGAGCAGGATTTCCTGGATGGAGGAGTAAAGTATAATTCAGTGACCCAGGAAACACTTTTTTTGATGTGAAAGCTTTTCCTTCTGTTCTAAATGAATTGTGGGATTCAAACGATTCCGTTTTATTTTACTATCGTTTTATCAATGTAGGTAGTTTCAAAGGATTTGCCGCAGAATAGAAATGTTCACTATCTATCGTTTTACACTTTTCAAGGCATTTTATTACATTTTTGTGGCACCAAAAGTGTTTTGAACTAAGTTTTGTTATGGAAAATATTTTCCGATTTTTACTTTGATGTGGATAGCTAGAATACACGCAGGATAATAGATGGAATACACTAAGAAAAGCTTAGACTTTTTTATTGATGAAGGCGGATACATAGAGAAATCGGAAAGGTGGATATATCGAATTTTGATAAGGAGTGATAAGTTATTTTTCGGGATTTATGATGAATTTTATTTCATATTTCGATTATTATTATAGTCAATATATCGAGAGCTTATACTCCACTCTTTTACTTTTGTTGTTCGAGTGAAAAATGTATATAATGATCAGTGAAAGTGATGAAAGCATTGAGTGATGTATTTTAAATCTGACTTTTAGTTTGAATTATTTTATTCTGTTTTATAGAAATAGAAAAGAATATTTGGTGGTATTACTAAAGAAAAGTTTTCTATATAATGGGTACAAAGTAGAATGATGATTTCTCTCTGGACATTCTTTTATAATTTAATCACGAATGGTTAATAATGAATACCCTCAATATTGAAATAATTCAGAAATTCCAGTACTCAAAACCGTTACTCATTAAAGCAGATTTCACTTTTAGGGTTTTTAACAGTGGAATACTTAGGAAGAAATACATTTCCATGAACCTTAAATGTCCTTAATAAAGTTAGTAATTGATAAGCACTGCGTGGTGGTTGTGCTTACATACTGATACTATGTATTAATAAAAAATAGAGCTACTGAATTTCTTTTATTTTTTTGAGTTTTGCGTTAACGGAACTTGAAACTAATGACATAACTTTAGTTTTTTTCTAAACTTTAACTTCCTATTTTTTAAATATTACAATTTTATATTTTTAGACATTTTATACATTTTAATATAAGTAAAATAAGTAATAACATTTTCAACACCAAAATCGATTTTATTTTAAATGTTTCTTTCTGATTTTGCAATTTTCAAATACATAATGGGAACAAGTAAATAAAAAAAAAAATCGATTTAGAAAAAAAAGTGAAGTATACTAAAAACAAACAAAAGAGGTGTATTTTTATATAATTGTAAGGTATCATTCTAAGTTCTCCTACTCTCTTTCCTATATTTTGTTTTGTTTTGTAAAACTTTGGTTAAGTCATGTTTGGCTTAGTGATGCTAAGTTTGCTTCTTCGACGTGACTTCCATCTTCTGAAGTTTTTTGTCGAATAAAGACGTATGTTTTACCTAAAATAGCAATTATCAACAAAAAATTACAATAAGATTTTAAATAAATCTTATTGTCCTATTTACATTTTAATTAATATTTTAGCTAGCGTCGTTTTTGTAAAAACTGTAAACCAGATTTTGTTATCTGCACACACCGACAATTGATGGAAGAAAATCCTCACAGCTCTCGCATACGCCGCAAGTTCATTCAGCGATCACCAGGACGGGAGTCCTTTGTTGTCCTTCTCTGAGGTTACCAACACACTACTAAATCAGTAAAGTCTTATATATTTTTTTTATTTTTGACGTTAATGCTTTTTTTTCATGTTTAAATTTATTATATTGAAAAAATAGCATTGATTCTAAATTCTCTGATTACATTTATAACAACATTATAATTATTTTCGTTTCTGTGATAGGATTAGACAAAAACTTCCAATATTTAAAAAGAAAAGAAATTTTATTTGTTTATTTGTTTCGGTATACCGAGAGTTTTACAAAACTTAAAAAAACTAACACAATATTGAAAAATTACGTGTAGATAAGTTCTTAATCACAACCCTCTATATTTCTCAAGCTGTGACATTACTAAGAATCATTCTAAATTTTCCTAAGGACCTGAAAGAAAAGGCAGAGAGAGAGTAAAGTCTCTTTTATTATTATTGAGGCTTCAGTGATATATAACCCCACTTAAAGTTCTTTTTCAGGATACCTTTGGGATTAAGAATAATTAAAATGAGGTTTTGTGTTCTCAGTATAAATAAGGATTTAAAAATAATTCTAGAAATTTATACTGAATTAATTTCTAGTAAAGCCATGAAAAATGTTTGAGTCTTGTGTGTTTATTTTCAATAAAAAATATGAGTAAAAATAATGGTTCAAGAATTACGGTTTAAATATAGTAAAGAAGTAGATTCTTATTCCAGAAAAATATTGTTTTTTATTCAAATGTAAAAAATATAATTAAATACTCTGACTATAATAGTGGAATATCACTCCAGTTCGTTACTCTAACAAAAATGTAGTTATCTAGCACAAAACAAATAATAGAATTTCACCATCGAATGGAGATGAATTAAAGTCGAAATTCAAACCAAAAAGGTGTGGGAATCGAACAAATTATGAATTCTACCCTTTTTTGGTATTAAGTCACCAAACTACCCCTTTTAAGAAATAGTTTTGTCTTTGAACTGGTATCTTTTTCACCCCTTTATATTTTCGATGGACGCGAATGTATTTCTTTTTATTGTTTAGGTTTTTCGCCTCGCGCGCCACTGCGCTCAGAAAATCTAAGAAGTAATGATGACCGTCTGGTGTCGACGGATCGAAATTGATGTTAATGGTAGTTTGTCAGAGTGAAAGTAATGAAAATCTCATAAAAAAATAATTTAATTTTTGTAAATGCAAATTAATTTTCTACATCAGTTTGCATTATACTGTTTAGTGAACTTGTTAA
>JXPG01014916.1:0-19958 GCA_001015175.1 Megaselia abdita
CGTGAAATACTTTACTGACTCAAACTTTTCAGAATCAATGTTGATGTTGGTGATATCTGCTTGGATTCTACTCGATTTCATATATTTGGTCTTCCCAATATTCNTAAGGACCATTTATGTAGCATGTCTACTGATGTTGTTGTAGCTTGTCTTCAGGTCTCTTCTTGTGACGATGTGAATGTCATCTGGATACGCCAAAAGTTGAACACACTTTGTTATTATGCTGCTGGATGTTCTGATGTCAGATCTTCGAACAATAATTTCCAGGTATACCTTCTGTGGGACTCATCTCTGTTTAAGTATACCATTTTTGCATAGAAAACTGTTCCAGACTTCAAGGTACATATCATGCAAGTTTAGTTAAACTCAAAAAATACCTGTCGATTTATATACGGAGCAAGCCTACAGACATACACAAACAGAGACATGAGAAACTTATTTATATATACTATAGGTTGTCAAATATAATATTTGTTTCTATTGTATTATTTTTATTGTTTATGATGATGAGGAAGAAGTTTTGCATATTTTTTATCGGATTATTTATTTGTGATTCATTATTTTTTGTACATGGTAGTTATTGTTTTGCTGAAACTGATGGATTAATTTTTATTTTGGTAGTTTCTAGAATATAAAAATCGCGACATACCTCTTAGAATATGTCACAATTTGATATTGATTGACACAAACACGTTGTTCTCATAGAATATTTTCCATATTTTACTATACACTTTTACTTCAAATATTTTAACATACCATTACAAAGAATATATAGCTTATCACTTTCAAAAGTTCCCATATTTCCAAAAATTCGAAAAAGACAAATTTGTCAAAGTATGACAATATAATCCTCATTGTAGAACATACGAATTTTAATCATCTAAAATCTTTAAATAAATGTTTGTATTTATGTATTAGTAGTCGTTCGGTGATACGCACATGATATCTTATTCTCTCTGCGGATGAAAATGGTGATTGTCTTGTCATGAAATTCGGTCATCACTTGGTCAAACGATTGTCGTGGGACAAGAAATTGTTTTCAGGGGTGAAAGTGAAAGATCATTGCATGATTCTTCATTTAATCTCCACAGTGATGTCATATATGTAAGATCTTGGACAGTCTACGATGTCAATATCGTCAGCATATCCCAGTAGTTGGACAAAACTAGTAAAAATTCTGTCTGAAAGTCCAGGCAAATAATAAACAGGTCACATGATAATGAATCACCTTGTCGGAAACCCTTTGATGTTATCATAATTTTCGATGCATTCTTAGCTATACGGACATCACTTCTTATGCCTGCTAAATTCAGCTGACATGGTTGGATGGGTCTCGTAGAGATGCCCAATTGGTCCATTGCACAATATAGTTCATTTCTAAAGATGCTGTCCTTAAAGTCAATGATCAGATGGTGAGTGTGAAAAAGTCTCATTGATACCCCCCAATAATGTCTTTGAGGTATGGTTTAAGTCGAGAACACACAGTGAATGATAAGATGTTGTATGGTTCTTGCACTATTTCTTATTCCCTTTTTTGTATATCGGTGTCATCACACTAAAACTCCACTAGTCATAGTAAGCGTCGACCATAAAGTTTATGTAGATAGTCCACAAAGCAGTTTCCATTTGCTCCTCTGAATTCCATCGAATCCAGGGTTCTTGTTATTTTTCAAGAGAGTGGTGGTATCTCCTCTAAGCCTTCAGCTTGTGGTATATTCGCTGATTCTCACCCAATACTCACCCAAGTACTCCATTTTTTAAGTCTTTTTTCCGACTTCAAAGAGGTTTTACACGGAAAACCTTGTGATTAACTTTGTTAGATTCAATACAAATTCATAAAATATGTCTAAAACATCAGCTGTCGGTATCGATTTGAGAACTACCTGCTCCTGTATCGGAGTGTTCCAACAAGGAAAGGTAGAGATCATTACCAATGAATAAGGTAATCGTACAACCCCATCATACGTTGTTTTCACAGAGAGCGAGCGTTTGATCGGAGAACCAAGTAGCCATGAACCCAACAAACACAATATTCGACGCTAAGCGTTTGATTGGTCGCAAGATAGAAGACTCCATTGTCCAAGGAGACATGAAGCACTGGCCATTCGATGTCATCAGCGCTGATGGTAAGCCAAAGGTCCAAGTCACCTACAAGGATGAGAAAAAATCCTTCTACCCCAAAGAAGTCTCATTAATGATCTTGACCAATATGAAGGGGACTTCCGAGTCTTACTTGGGAAAGACCGTTAACAACGCCGTCATTACTGTCCCAGCCTACTTCAATGACTCCCAACGTCAAGCCACCAAGGACGCTGGAACCATTGCTGGTCTCAATGCCTTGTCGATCTTCGATTCGGGTGGTGGTACCTTTGATGTCTCCATCTTGATTTTGATTGATGATGGTATAAATGAGTTGAACAAATCTATCAACCCTGATGAGGCTGTCGCTTATGGTGCCGCTGTCCAAGCCGCCATCTTGCACGGAGATAAGTCTGAATAAGTCCAAGTTCTCCTCTTGTTGGACGTCACCCCATTGTCCTTGCGTATTGAAACTGACAACCAACCCGGTGTCTTGATCCAAGTTTACGAAGGTGAACGCGCCATGACCAAGGACCATGGGAAAATTCGAATTGTCTGGAATCTCACCAGCACCCCGGGGAGTCCCACAAATCGAAGTCATCTTCGACATTGACGCCAACGTTATTTTGAACGTCACTGAATTTGAAACATCCACCAACAAGGAAAACAATATTACCATCACCAATGACAAGGGCCGTTTGTCCACCAAGAACGCCTTGGAATCATATTTCTTCAACATGAAGGCTACTTTGGATGAGCCCAACTTGAAGGACAAGATCATCGATGCCGACAAAGCCATCATCATGGATAAATGCAATGACACCATCAAATGGTTATAGGCTAACCGAACCCCCGAAAAAGATGAGTTCAAACACCATTAAAAGGAATTAGAAGCCGTTTGCAACCCAATCATCTCCAAGTTGTACCAATCAGCTGGTGGTGCTCCAGGAGGTACGCCCGAAGCTGAAGGTCAAGGAGCCGCCCCAGGCCCTGGATCCGGTGCCAGACCAACCATCGAAAAGGTCCACGAATCCACTGGAACTTACTGACTTATAGGACACCTAGATGGTATTCCTGCTCTAAATTTCGAAAACAACTCAATTTGTTATGTCAAATTTCAAAAATGGTTGTGAACAAAAAATAGTTAGGGATTAACCGATTATGTTATTTAAATATATTTTTCTGAATTCAAAGTAAATATTTTCTATTTTTAACCAAGTTCGCCCTAATTCAGGACCGTATTTTATTCTCCCACAAGAGAAATTTTATTATTTTGCGTTTTCTTAAATTAAAATTTTTTCAAGTGTGTTGGACCCATTTCTTCGAATTATTTGCCAAATCATTCAAAAACCGATCACCTATTTTAAGTCTTCAGCTGCAATATTTTTATAATAGCAAAATATATCAAGGCAAATTCAATAAAAACATATTTCATTTCACTCAATATATTTGTGATTGATGATTGTCAGGGTCTAAGAACGGTTTTTGAATTTCACATTTCTCCTCGTTACATTTCCAACATACTCAGACCTCCAATAACCTAATAACATCTATTTCACAGGAATGTTCGAACAATGCAAACAACACAGATTTCAACAACTTATGTTGGCTGAAAAAGGACAACCAAGACCAAGTTGATGATGTCTTGATGGCTGCTGAGCAGAAATACCAATTCAACGACGACTTGAACAACATTCTCGATCCATCTTTAATTAAAGCTCATAATCAAGATGGAGATGAACAAGAGCATGTGAATCTCAATAATCAAAATAATTTGCCTTGTATAAAAGAACTCAATGGTGCTGAGGGAAATAATGACCACGAAATTGAAAACGACATAAACACAGAGAACAATCACAATCTTGATGAAACAGAAAATGATAAAAACAACCTTGTGTCTTTTGATGACTTTGGTCCCGAGACTTCTGTTGATGAAATAGCAGTGCCTGAGGAGAAACTAAGCGAGCACGAAGAATTGGTTCCAATGGAGACAACCACCTCTTCGTCCCCATCTATTGAAGTGACCACAAACACATTTGACGAACTGATTTTCCAAGAAAAAGCCGAAGAAGTGATTATCACGCCATCATCAGATCTTGACGATGATTCTGTGGATAAGCAGTTGTCATCAGTGGACAACACCAACACTTTGTCAGAGGTAGACGAAGAGGTACCAGAGAAGATGGTGTTTGAGCACGACGAAGACGACATTTTGAAATCACCAGTTAAGCAGCACGTCGAGGAAGACATCTTGAAGTCACCAGAATCAGAACCATCAATCGATCAAAACATTATCGTTGAGGAACAAAGTTTCATTGCGAATTCTGAGCACAACTTTGAGTTGGAGGAGGCGAAATTCGATCACGAAGTTGATGTTCAAGTCGATGATGTCGGCGTCGTCGCTGACAATGCAGACATTGACGATAATAAAAATATTTTCACCGACGAGCAACACTTCGAATCTACAATGAATGGTGAGTTTGTTCTTTCATTTCATGTCTTCTATATTACTTTTTTTATAGTGTCTGTCTGTCCGTATGTTTGTCTACGACAATGTGGCACGTAAGCAAGTTAAGTAATTGCGGGTGTTGGTTGTTGGCACAGTAACTATGTCATGTCAGTTTTGTTGGTTCTAAGGGCGTTTAAGACCAAGCATTATCTTACCGGGCTATGTGGGACGACTGAATAATGGAATGAATGAACGTCTGACTAAATTAGGTGTGAAATGAACTTTAATTAACTCTAGAAAGGAGTGGATAGTTTTTGCATGTTTGCAATTTTGTTCTTATAGTTACTTAAGGTAATTGAACTCCTTCCTTTATAGGATGTGTGGACTATATTTTCTGATTAAACGTTTTTTGTTTTATATTTTTACACTTTGTTCTTAATTTGTTTCTATATGATTTTCTTGTGCATGTTTTGTTTAACAAAAAAGAAGAACAAAGTTAATGTAGTCCATGGACTTTTTGTAGTGAAATATAAAAAAGAAAATGTTCTATATTGAGAACAATTGATAAATTCAAACAAAATGTTTTTGATAAATTGATTTTTTTTTAATTTTTTAAACTTATTTTTGTATATACAACATTTTTTAAGTTGCAAAACCTTCTAATCTTAAACTTATTTCAATTCCAAAACTAAATTTCAACATAAATTTTATATTTAACAAAATAGATTTGCTTAAATTCCACAATGAAAAATTGAGATTCTAATTTTTTTTTTGTCCAAAATCTGTAAAAATTTAAATATTTTTCGCCACATTTAAAAATAAAATAACAAATTTCATTCAAAAAAAGTTTTTTTTTTCTTAAACGATTTTATACCCATTCGGCCATTCAATAAACTTCATAAAAACCAAATTCCGAAACATCCTTCAAAACTGGTTTGACAAAAAAAACAATATATTTTATATATAACATTTATTTAATTTATAAATCAGAACTTTGTGAAATAATAATAAATCAGAACTTTGTGAAATGAAAAGAAAAACTAGCTAGTCTTCAAAATAAAATGAGAAAATTATTTCTTCTTTAAATATTTGTTTAAAAATGCTTTTTATTATAATGTTTTAACTGTAACAAAAATGCTATTTTTAAAGCATAATTTAAATTTTAGTAATTTATGTTCTTAAAAAAAAATTAAGCCGACCTCTATTTAAAAAAAACTTCTTAATACAAAACTTTTACTTTAGTGTCTTATATATTTTTTTAACTCAAATCTTAAGACCTTTATGAAATTTAATAATCGTTCTTAAGCTGTGATTAAAAAAACTTTGAAAGAAAAATTTATTTTTAGCAACCATTTAGAAACCCTATATTTAAAAAAAAAATTATGTTTCGCTCACAATGTTTTTCTTTCCATAAAATTATATTAATTTTTATTCTAAAACAATAAAGACAGATTACAATTTTTGACTTTCAGTTCTTAAAAGTGAAATGCAAACTTTTGCTCAACACTAAAAATACAATTTCTGACATAAATTTGAAATTTCAAACTTAAAATTTTTTAAATTTCTTAAAAAAACTAGATTTTCTAAAATGTTTGATATTTTGTTTCGAAACTGTTGTCACTTTTGACTTAAATATCATATATTTGAATAGGAATTAGTAAAAAAATATGTTCCGGGCACATTAATTTTTAATTTATACTTAAAGTTTTAAATTTTTTTATAAAAACTAGATTTTTGAAATTCTATTTTTTCGAAAACTATTGTTCCTCTTGACTTAAATGTCATATATTTTAATAGGAATATGTCCAATTCAAGTTCCGCATAAGCTTTTAATTTTAGACCTATACAGTTTAAAAACAAAATTTGAAACAAAAAAACCCGTTTAGTTTTAATTCACGGTAAATAAAGTAAATTACTTAAATTACGTAATTTACTTCTGTAAATAAGTATTTTNTTTAATAGGAATATGTCCAATTCAAGTTCCGCATAAGCTTTTAATTTTAGACCTATACAGTTTAAAAACAAAATTTGAAACAAAAAAACCCGTTTAGTTTTAATTCACGGTAAATAAAGTAAATTACTTCTGTAAATAAGTATTTTTAAGTTTAGCACATCCCTGTTCTAAAAATCCCGCCAGTTTTAAGCCTTAATAGAAAGTCATTCATTTCGTCGAAATCGAAACACCATCAGAAGTAAGTTTACAGTTGACCACTAGGTTCGCCACTATTCGTCGGCGCCCCTGTTGAAAAATCTATTAAAAAAAACCGCCGCTACGACGGCGGAAAAATTATTAACTCTTTTTCCTTCTTGGTTCTCGTTCTCGCTCTTACATTTGGGAAACGGCATCGGCTTTTCGTATTCCATTCCCTATGTAATATCAATATGAATATGAAGACATGCGAGCTGTGCCTAAGTAATTTCCCCCAGCTAACCACCAGGTTCTCTACCATTTCGACGGCTCGAAAGTAATGTTTACAGGCTGACCGCCAGGTTCTCCACTGTTGAATAATTTTTTTTAAATTCCTTAACGATCGCAATTTTTGTAAATTTCTTCATAAAAAACTACGAAAAATATGGAAAATAACAATCAAATTCAATTTGAGAAACAATTGAACTTATTTGGTAAGGAAAATTCCCGGTAACGCGCACCATTTTGTGTACTTTTTATTGATTTCTTTCTTCTGACGCACTAAATTTGCGGTTTTATTTTCGCAGATTCTAAAGCGAATATTGTCGAGAGTGCAGTGCAACAACCCGTTCAGGACAGTTGTGACGAGTCCGACGAGGAATGGAATTACATGAAAGCTAAAGAAGGTCAAACTGAAAAGGAGAACAACGTTTTGTCAGAAGAGTTCAAGGAAAACATTGAACCGGTCACGGAAAAAGAATTTTCATCAGTTGAACTGAAGGAACAATTGGATACAACTCCAGAACCAGTGGCTATTTGTGATCCTGTCGTTGCTGAGATCCCAGCGACCCCAGAACTAGTTTCCCCAGTTGTTGTTGATGATGTAAGTATTTTCTTATTAGTTTCTATTCCAATTAGAACGATCCCATTAAATGCGCATTTTCTTTCTTGTTTGTACCAGCTTCAAACAACTCCTGATATGATGATGGACGAGAACAATTTCCATTTGAATCCCGAGGCAAAGGAGTTTGTTCCTAACACTTATGCGTCTCCGACTCATGAAGAAGCTGAGCAACAAAACGGAGAGGTTGACACTTTGCAAGTGAAACAACCTTACCGCCATGTTTTCGATGATGTTGTCTCGCAGAGTCCCAGAAAGGGTCGGGAAAGTAACATGGACGACTTTTTGTTGCCCGCTGAAAACGATTTTGATGTCGAAATCGCCAACAGACCACACGAACTTTTACAAGAAGAGGTGAAGATGGAGGAGGGCGAGGAAAAAGAAGTTGAAGAGCCACAAAACGAAAACGAGCTTTTGATCCAGAATGCTCTGGACAATGTTGGGATGAAGGATTCACTTTACGTAGAGAATACCTCCTCCGGGTTCAACAATGGCGAAGTGGACCTATTGAACACAATTCAACCATTACCCGAAGTTGAAGTCGAGGAGAACAATGTGTTGTCAAACAAAGAAGGGCTGTCTCTTGAAATCGATGAGAAGGACGTAATCTCTCCTTCCTCTGAGGATATCAAGGAAATCGTGACTGAGATTGAAGAAAAGGTGAAGGAAATGAATATTGTTGAGGAACCTTTGGTGTCACCACCTGAAATTGAAGTTTCTCAACCAGAACCCACAATGGATGTTTCAGCAGAAATCTCACAATCTGTGTTTGAAATAACTCCACCTGTCTTTGAGATTTCACAAAACAATTTTGAGGAAGAACTCAAACAGGTCGAAGAAACTAAACCTATTGAAGAATCTGCCCCTGTTCAAGAGGAACTCAAACCAGTTGAGGAAATCAAACCAGAGGAAGTTAAACTAACTGAAGAACCTAAGCCAGTGGAAGAAACCCCAACCTTCAACGGCGAAATTAATGTCGAGGAATTGAACAAAAAGAACCTAGAAGAGTCTGCTAAACTTGATGCCCCAGTGGACAATGTCCCAGTGGAAGAAGCCCCAGTGAAAATCGAAGAGAGCAAATTGTTAGAAGCCACTTTGGGTGTCGTAGCTGTGACTGCTGCTGCCACAGCCACTATCAAAGCTTCGTCTGCTAAAAAGTCGCCAGCTACTAAACCAGCGACACTTTCTGCTGCCAAGAAACCTACTACGACTACAACTGCTAGAAAACTTGGTACTTCAAGTACCACAGCCACGCCGGCAGCTGCTAGGCCTAAAACTGCTCCAGTCAAATCTACGATCGAACGTAAACCAACCGCGACAAGAACTACCACTGTCACTGCTGCTAAGCCCAGAATCGACATCAAGAAAACTACTACTACTACATCTACTTTATCAAAACCAAAAGAAGTTACTAAGACCACAGAGATTAAGAAAACTACCACAACCACAAGTGCTAGGTGAGTCTTTTAGAACTATTGATAGTATTTTAAAACAAATTTAGCTCTTAAACATTAATCAAGCCTTAGAAGAAGAAAACATTATTTCGAAAATTGTCTGGAAATGTCCAATGATAAAATTTCTATGAATTCTGCTTTTTGTCTGCCTGTTGTTGTTGTAGCGTGTTCATTTCTAGGAATCGAGACTCTTCTTCGGTTCTAATTCCGTTAGTTGTTATGCCCTCAACAACTAACGGAATCGAGTTTATTTTTGTCAAGTTATTTTTATTTACTATATGGTTTCTTGAATAAGTTTTAAAAAACATTCCAACATTCTAGAAACGGATCCTTGGCCAAATTTTGTTTTTCATAATATCGATTTCTTAGATGCGACTGAAATATCTGAGTTGGAATGGATTTCAAGATTCCATATAAAATCCATTAATTTCAGAAAAACAACAAATACCCTCAATGTTAAAGAATAAACACTAAATTTAATCAAAAAAATAAATACCATCAAAATAAATTAAAAAACAAAAAGCAGCGGCAACATTTAAATTCTTTCCTTAAATAAAAAAAAAATTAAAAAGAAAATACAGATGCAAAAATTATCAACAAAATAAATATTCTCAAAAACTTTAAAAACCAGAAATACATTTTTAAAAAGTTATCATTAATTAAAAAAAAAGTAAGAAATCCAGAAATAAAACAATTAAACTCAAAAATAACAAAAAAAAATATTAAACAATTTTTAAATCATTAAAAAATTATCCGGCAATAAAATAAAAATAATAAAAAATTGTGTAAAAAATAAATAATATCGGTAATAGGACTAAGAAATATAGTAATAAAAATAAATATTATTTTAAGAGAACAAACAAAATGTTACAAAATGTTATAACATCAATTAGACTGATTTAAGAATTCCTCAAAGAATAAATATCATCAAACATTATAAAAAATATGTACAAGAGAACAAAAATAAAATAAATAATTATTTCTACAAAATTTAAAAAATAAAATTAGAATTCGAAAATAAATTAGCTTATATATAATTAAAACAAAAGTATATTTTACTGAAGAAAAAAAAACTATAAAAATAAAAAGGCTGTGTTATAAAAAAATATAAATACAAACAATAATCTCATAATTTAATTTTTTTATGAACACAACAAAAACAATATAAGAGCATATTTTAAGCTATTAAAAGAATAACATTTGTTTAAAATTGACTTCATACAAAAAATGAAAAGTATATATTAGAATTGAAGAAAAAAGTAAAATAAATTGTATTCAGAAGTAAATGAAAATCTTGCTGAATTTTAACAAAAGAGCACATAGATTATATTTATTTTACGAATTTTAGATTTATGTATGCAAAAAAGATACATTTAAATAAAAAAAATCCCAACGAAGGTTCGTCGCGCCAGCTAATTAAGCCATAAAACTGAAGTGACCTCAATATAACTAAAGTCTCTGGTTCGCATTTACTAAAATAGCTGGAATTTCATGTAGAACATATTGTGGCTAAATAAACATTTGTTTAAATTTTTGGGATATTTGTTGTTTAGATTATGCTTAGCAGTCAGATTCAGAGTACCAACATTAAATTCAAGAGTTTAATGTTTATTTAGTTGTTGTTGTTTGTTTAAAAATTCTTAAACATGCTATTAGTTAATGTTCCGATAAGATTTATTCTTGAGGAATTTTTGAATGCTTCAACAAATTGAAGTTTTTACTTAAAAACTGAGTTTTGCAATAAGTTTTTAAAATTTTGTGATATTTCTTGATTATTTATATTTTTAGATTTTTAATTTATACTTTGGAAATATTTATATATTAAAGGTTTCAATATAACTTCTTTGGTATGTTCAAAAATAAAAAGGAGAAAGCTAAAATTTTTGATTGCAAAAATTCAAATTCGAAAATATATTTAGATTGTATGTGTTTTTTATGTTTAAATAGAAGGAAAAGTTATAAATTAAAGGAAAATTTAAGATTTAAATTACCATATTTGATAAAATTTACATATCTTGAAAATATTAAGAACTATTGAAAAAAATACTTAAAAATCTTGAATTAGAAAACAAGCGAAAATTCAATAAGATTTTAAGCAACGTAAGTGAATTCCATTAGTTTAAAATATTTTATTTCTTTAACAAACATTTTAAAAGTATAAATTCTTGTAAAATGCTCAAAACAATACAAATTGAACGTTTTTGAAAAAAAAAAAATATATATATAAAAGCCATAAAAAACAATAATTTATAATTAAATTGAAAGATAAATATTCGCTGTTTAAAAATGTGAAACCTGTTTTAGATTTTTTTTAAACAAAGTATAACAAAAAAATCACTTTTACAAAAAAAAAAAAATCAAATCAATTGTAAAAACTTGTCTAATTTTAAAAGTGCTCATGCTGCGTATTTTTTTTTGTATAAGTAAGGTTAAAAGTAGATCATGTTTACTTTGAAACTTTTGTATGACTGTAATATGCATTATAAAGTAAAATATTTTGTTAAATAGGGCTTTTTTATTTATTTTTAGGGCTCTAAAAGGCTTATTTTTAACTTTAAATTAGATTTATATGAACCTTGTTACTGCTTATTACTAGCCTAAAAACTTAGATAATGTCTTATGTACATACCAAGGGTGCTCAGAGGTTCTACAATTTCTACGTTTTCCAAAAAACATGAAAAATGCCTAAATTGTCCTACTTTTTATCAACAAATCCTAGATTTACTACAAACGCTCTTTTTCATCTTGAATTTCCCCCCATCCAACCAAATCTTATTATTTTCAAAAGTGTTTGATATAATAAACCACGTAATTCTCCTCAAGAAATTGAAACATCGGCTTGCCTTCCGATCATCTTCAATCAAGCCTTTTGGAAAACTTCTTGTTTCACCGAGAATCAGTCATTTCCAGCAATTATAGTTTTTCAAGGCCTGTGATTAACACTCGTGGAGTTCCGCAAGGCTCAATTCTCGGGTTTCGGACCTTGTTCTGCATGTATATTGATGATTTGAGACTTGTTATTAATAACTCGCCTCATTTGTATGCGGACGATATTCACATACTATACGGGAATTTATCATTGGCCTAATTCAAATGGTTTGAGTATTAATCCTCAGAAGACTCGATGTATAGTATTTTCAAGAAAAGCATTGACTGAGAACACTCTTGATCTTGACTCAGTGGAATCACTATCAACTCTGTAAATTCAGATAATAATCTTTGAGTAATGATGAGCTTAAACCTTTCAAGGGATATTGCAATTTTTAAAAACAACAGGTCTATTTTTTATCATCTTCGATGTTTGTGGAATTGCTCAGTTTTTCTTAATTTCATGTGTCTTCAAAAAGCATTTAATGCATGCGTACGATTTATCTGTAATTTAAGAAAGTTTGATAATATCTCGCATCACAGCAACTTGATATTTGGTCTTCCACTAAAAACTTTCCTAAAATAACGTTGATTCTTGTTTTTATTCAATGTCATAAAAAATAGAAGCTTGTGTATCTCTGTTAGGATTTGGTAGAATTAGTCTAAATTGAATAGCTCCTAAGCACACTCACTAATAAAGAAAGATGATATTTCGATTAAATCAATTCGCTTAATAAAGCATGAAATAAACCTTAACGATGTTCCAACTTTATTAACTATAACAAAAGAGCTTTTCACGTATTTTAATAATTCTTTTTAACAATTCAAAGAAGTCAACCTAAATTTAAGAAATAAAGGAAACCTAACAAAATATTGAGTCTGAATGAAATATAAATTGTAGAGTCAAACGTATCTGGGCTAAAGAAACAACTTCAAATGGTTGAAGAGTGTCAAACTTTGATGAATATAGCTTCTAGGATCAATAAGGATCTCTTATTTAGAGCTAACGGTTTATTAAAACCTGTAATTACAAATACAAAGATTGCGAGTAAAAAATAATAAAAGAAGAAATATAGATTGAGCTATTTCAAACAAATAATGAAGTGCGTCTTACTGTACGCTTCGGTCCGTAATACTAGATTTGTTTAGTTAAACAATAATATAAAAATTCTTTCAATATTTAATAGAAAAGTGTTTCTTAAACGTTTACAATTCAATACATTCTTAACTTCATGAAAAATTCCTACATTTTCACTTTAAAATTCCTACATTTCCACATTTACTTCCTCAAAAATTCCTACATTCCTACGTAGGAATTAAAAAATATCGCTAAGCAACCCTGAACTGACATACCTCATCATTATGTCCCCAAGTTTCTTCATTTTACACATATTTGCAACAGAAAGCATGAGTCCAAATAGTGAATGATATTGATAAAAGTAACATATTAGTTTAAGTGTTTGGTATTTTTTTGTTTGAGTTATGTTTAGATGTTGTTTAGTAGACAAGGCGGATTCATTGCTTGAATAGTTAAGACGTTTGCTATGCATTCAGTGGTTGTTTGTTCACTTGAGAAGCTTTTAAGCATACGATTAGTAAATGTTCTGATAAGTTTTCTTCTTGGGACATTTGTAAGAAAGTTTATTCCTTTAAATCGTTGAAACAAGAAATCCGAGCGGAACTGTTAATTATATTTTAAGATTAAATTTACAATTACTTTTTGGTAGCCTAGTCTCTTTACACAATTTGAGTCATCAATCACTTTTTTAATATATTTCAAACTACTATATCTCTCCAAAAACTGTAATATCAAGCCAAGACTTCTTCATTCAGTCTACCTTACTAAAAATACCAATATCTCCCATGTTCCTAGAACGTAACGGTCCACATAGATTAAAGTGTTAAAGCCAGATAAATAAAAGCAAACTAATTTATTCTCCTATACTTTATTCCAAAAACTAAATAAAAAAAAACTACAAATACTCTCACTTTTATCCCTACCAAAAATAAATATCACAATAGTAGATTTTTCATGCAGGTATAGCATTAAGGAACAGCAATCTCCTGTAGACTTCCAAAGCTCTGAAAAATACAAAATCAAATTTTAGAATTTTGTAAAACCTTAAATTCCAGCTCACTTGTTATTCGTGACTCCATTAATAAACTTGGCACCGAACGAACTCACTGCGGGCTTGTTAAAGATATAAGAGTGCACCAGAAATGATAATGCAAATGGTAGCAATATTTTGTGGTAAGGTACTTCCAACATTTCCTTGAGGTCTTTGTTGTTTCGGAATTTGTCCTGTAAAACCTTCCACACTAACTCTACAGAAATAACGATCCCATAAGTCAAGAGTGTAGTTCTGGGTGCGCAAACATACGCAATTCCACTTAGAAAGGCAGCAGCAGCATGAAGTTCATCGAAATTCTCATTAAAGTATTTGTTCAACAAGCAAATTAGAATCTGAAATTACATTTTATTTCCATTGTTTTAATTTAAATTTATTCACAAACTGTTGATTTATTTATTAAGGTTGAAGTTTTTTTTTTTTTATGTTGGTGTTTGTTGGGAAGATTTTGGAATTGATTGTTACTTTTTGAATTGTCACTTTATTTTTTCAATTCAAATGAATAATATTAGGATTTTTTTAAGTTTGTCTTTTTAGGAAGAAAACTCTTTATTTTTCCTCATATTTAAAATAAAGAATCATTTCATCTCCTTAAAAGGAGACACAAATTACAGCCAAAGCAGCAAAGGGTATTCAAAGGTTCTAAGGAAGAATTTAACACTTAAGGTATTCTTAAGTATAACAGAATACGTATTCTAGAAATATCCTTGGAAGTCTCGTTAATTTAGTTTTAAAGTCATTCATTGCTAAAAATGCCATGTCATACCAAAGTCTTCTTTTGAGTATTTAAAAATTAGGAATTTAATGTAGCATTAATTCAACTGAAGGAATTTTTAATGTTATTCCATGATAAATTTAGTTTTTTGGATTCAAGTTACACAGAAATCCTTGGATTACCAAATAATTAATTTGCATTTCCTTTCTGAAAAGTATAGCTAAGTTCTTTATTCATGTTTATAACAATTTGTTATGTCTATATGACTTGTCAATCTGGTGGATCGGACCCTTCAGATCACCATGTCAAAACATCAACATTTATTAGAGACTGGGGAAAGAACATGGTGTTAGGTGGGCGGTCGTTCTCTAATTAGTCATTAAGTTTCATCATCTTTTAAATGTAACTAAACAAATGTATCAACTATTAACTCTAATAGACGTCCTCTCCATTTCTCATTTGAAAAGCACTTTTGTTTAGAAGACTATGAAAGGCACTTATACAGGAAAGCGGGCGATTGTTGGGATTTATCTAAAGGGTCTAAAGCGTCCTAACTTCTTTAAACTTTTCTTCTAGAAAGTCTTTTAATTGATTAAATTAAAAAATTTCCATAAAAAAACCATGATTTTTCTGCAGAATTTTATAAAAAAATCAATTTGTGTTTTTGGGGCAAAAATCAACTTCTTTAAATTGCCTTTTTAACAAAACTTTTCTTTTAGAAAGTCTTTTAATTGATTAAATTAAGAAATTTTCTGAAGATTTTTATATAAAAATCAATTTTCTTCCCACTTTTCTTCTACAAAGGCTTTTAATCTATTCAATTAAGAAGTTTCCATCAAAAACCGAAACATTTTTTTCCATATATTTTTGTGAAAAATGCAAAGGGAGGGGTACCCCTTTGTGATTTGTTATGCCGAAAAATTAACTTCTTTAAATTGCTTTTTAACCGAAACTTTTCTTCTAGAAAGTGTTTTAATTGATTAAGTTAAAAAAATTCTATAATGATTTTTCCGCAAAATTTTATTAAAAAAATAAATTTGTGATTTTTGCTCAGAAAAAATCAATTTCCTTCCCACTTTTCTTCTACAAAGTCTTCAAGGAATTCTTAAAATTAGCTTAAAGTCAATAAAAACCATGCAATTCAATGAGCCTCAAGAAAAAAAATCATAAAACTAAAACAAATCTTAATATTTACTTAAAAACAAAATCACTAAATAAACAACTAATTCATGGGAGTATGAGAACCTATGATTGTCTCGTTCTATATTTTCTAACAACATTTAAAAAGTTAAGATAATTGAGAAGAATGTAGCTAATTCTAAGAAAAATCGAGTATTATGATACTGACAAGTTTAGAAACAAACCAACGCTTTCACCTACTACTACTAAAATTTAGAATTAATGTTTATCTTAAACTCAATCCAACAAAATAAAAATCAACTCCAACAAAAGGAAAGAAACACTCACCCTGTAGATCCCTGAGTAAGCGACTAAGAACGATGCCATTGAAAAGTTGATGGTAGATTTTTTCCTCATTGATGACAGATGCTTGAAGATGTCGAGTGCTCCACCAATCAACAAGTTCTTCAACATCAATTGAGCACAATGTTTAACACATTTTCCTTTGTGCGTAGAGCAAACGTCAGACTTTGGCTTATTCACCGGGTAGGTGAACCAGAACACTTTGTGGTTTACTTTCTGTAGACTTTGTAATATAGCACAACTGGTCGTCATAAAGAGCAGTGTCTGTAGAAAATATCGTGACTTGAACAAAGCGTTTGTCAAGAAATTGCCTCTACTTCGTATGACCGTTTCCAATGACGTTTGAAAAACAGCGATACAAAACAGGTGAACACATTTCTTCGGTAAAAAATGAATCCAATGTCCCCCAATCAACGCTGCCACTTTAACAAATAATCCATTCTCCTTGTTCGATAGCAGTTTTTTCAGTGGACACAAACTAGCTATTATTGTGAAACCGAACGACAATCCACTCCAAGTGGCACCAAGATACGACTTCAAAGCTTCCTTAGCCATATCTCCATCGAATTGCTTGAATTTGAGCAGGTACGGAATAAAGATAATTGGTATGAAAAATTTCGCATTATTCCACAGTATCGGTAGAAACTGATCGATCACATTCCGATTACATGAAACACCAGGGTGAATAATCACTTCACAGGTCGACTCTCTAATGATGTAGTTAATGTTCTCCGCGATCGATGACATGATCTCGCGCTCGATTTCTTTCATTCACGTTTGATCGACTACTTTACCGTTTGCTTTTTAATCGATTACTGAATTTAATTTCATGTTTTTTTATCTGTCGATTTTTTTCAACTCAGAATTGTTTCTAATGTGGACTTTGACGAGGAGGCGACCCACCGTACATGGGGAATGTTAGGAAAAGAAAACATTTCTCTTTTCGGATTTCGTTTTAAACTTGAATTGATTATCTGACTTTCGTTTTTTTGTTAAGAGTGGGGAATGGCTGTTTTTTGATGGTGGGGAAAAGCAAGAGTGATAAGGCATCGTACGAGGAGAGAACAATGGAGAGAGAGAAAGAGAAGGGCTTGTTTGCTTGTAATTTGTATTCTAGAAACCGGTTTTTATTGTGTCTCGTCGAAGTGAAGAATGGAGCCTATGTTTACGTTTCATCAAGTTCATAGGTCTATGCGGTTTCACTTTCATTTGACTACTGACCAACATCGATGAACACCCACCATAACGTGCAACTTTTCAAAACTGATTAGTCACTACCGTTTTGTTCTTTCTTGAATCATTAAAAGTAGGTCAATGTTGTGGCTTACTTTCTAAAAAATATATTTCTTACATTGCATTTTGTGTTGTTGTATGATTTGTATTATGTTTTCTTCCGGTTTGTAATTTATTATATGTAATTTTTGCTCATATTTCCTACTTTGCTCTTAATCGAGTACTACATAATAAGTATTGGAAATTACTAACAACATTTTAACTGACAACAATTTTAACATTTTAACTCTTTAAGCGAAAATGTTACGATGAATATATCAATTTTATGTTGATACTCTGAATCCATGTAGACTACTAAACATCATCTAAACATAACGCCATTGCATTTAGAAATTTCAAGAAGTAATGTTGAGGGTTTGAAGTCCTCATCAGTAGAATCAAAGCGCGGTATAAAACTGAATCAAAACGCGTATAAGATATGCTTAACTACAATTTAAAAAATCTTAAAATGGAATCTTTCAGAATTTAAGCGCTATCTGGTGTCGACCAATCCAATTTGTGTTAATGGCAGTTTGTAATAGTCAGATAGACATTTAAAATATGTCGAATTTTTGATAAAATTTGATCAATTAATAGTACTTCTAAAGGAAAAGTTTCGTTAAAAAGCCAATTTTTGTAAAAATATGTCTTAATTTGATCAATTAAAAGACTTTCTAGAAGAAAAGTTTCGTTCAAAAGAAATTCTTAAAAAATATGGCTTAATTTGATCAATTAAAAGTCTTTCTAGAAGAAAAGTTTTGTTAAAAGGCAATTTGAAGAAGTTGATTTATAAGATTTGCTTAACTACAATTTTAAAAAATTTCAAATTGAAGCTTTCAGAATTTACGCGCTAGCGATATCTGGTGTCGACCAATCAAAATTGTGTTAATGGCAGTTTGTTAAAGTCAGATAGACATTTAAAATAAGTTATCACATGTTCAAATCGGACAATGCTTACCAATTAAAAGCCTTTCTAGAAGAAAAGCTTTGTTAAAAAGGTAATTTTCGAAAAATATGTCAAATCTTTGATAAAAACTTCTTCAACTTAAATTCTTTATATAAGAAAAGTTTCGTTTAAAAGATATGTTTAAAAAATATGTCTTAATTTGATCAATTAAAAGTCTTTATAGAAGAAAAGTTTCGCTTATAATTTTACTTTTAACTGCTTTCGATTCTTAGTTTAAAAAAATACTAACAATGAACGTTTTCATTGGAACTTTTTTTACAAATTCATTAAGATTTTTCAATAAACATTTAAACTTCAGAAAAGGTTGAAAACAGTTTAAGTGTTATCTTTTCATCAATATATCGGATCAAAAGAGATAAAAAGCAATTAAAATAGAATTTTAATGTCTAACATAAATATATTTTTCATAAATAAAAACAATTAATAGGAAATAACTGAATAAAAATCGAAAAAAATAATGATAAATATAAAACAAAAATCATAATAAACTTGAAAAATCAAAAATTATATAAAATTATGAAAAAACAAAATTATACAAGTCCTTTAAAAACACAAACTACATTTTAAAAAATTTAAATAATATTATTTTGTTTTATATATTTCACTAAATTATTTTAGATAATATTATTTTAATTTATATTTTAAAAAACAGAGCGAAAAATTAATACGGCTAAAAAAATGAATACTAAAAAAAAAGAATAGTAATTTTAAAAAACAGAGCGAAAAATTAATACGGCTAAAAAAATGAATACTAAAAAAAAAAGAATAGTAATAGAAATTAATGTTCAGAAAGAAAATAGCGTTTAAATTAAAATTATAAAAAAATGTAGATAATAGCTAATAGATTATTTTGTAACAAGCTTGGAAATTAAGATTATTTAGATAAACAAAGAATTTATAAACATATTAAAAAAAAAGAATGCTGAAATTAATATTTTGGTGTACCACGGAAGTTATTTCTATTATTGCTATAAATTTTACTCTAGAAAAATTAAATCAATTTTTATTTTCAGTTGAATATTCCTTAGTAAATTCGCGACGACTATTTCATCAAAGCATATATTTTTAGATATTTAAAACAAACAATTAAAAATGTTGAGGTCATAACCGTGCCGAAAAGCAGTTGCTCGATTAGAATAAATAAACTAAAATGTCTTTTCCCAATATGGCGTAACCACAACCTTCTATATTTCTCAAGCCATGACATTACTAATACATAGGCAACATGAAATAGTAACAAAAATGTTTACCATTACTTTGAAATCGTTATTGCGGTTTAACGGCTATAGTTACAATTTAGTGAGTTCACTTTTTTAAACTGTAAAAAAACAAATTTTAATAATGAGAGAATAAATTAATTGTATATTTTGTAGATTTAAAGATATTATTGAAAAACGCTTTTTGAGAATCTGTATTTTTAGTGCCTGTGTAACATCGGTGGTCAGATTCCTCCTCGTCATAGCTTAGATCTAGTTATTGCACGCTAGACTGTCAAACATTATTTTCCTCTAGGA
>JXPG01014919.1:2276-17441 GCA_001015175.1 Megaselia abdita
TTTATTTCGAAATTCAAATTAATTTTATTTGTAAAATCATTGTTAAATATTGATATTTTAAATAAATACTACTACTACTGCTACTGGGATATGCAGAAGATATTGATATCATAGGTAGAAGGAAAGAGAATGTATAAACCGGTTTTGTGAAATAGAAAAGCTGAGCGTATGGGGCTAAAGATCAACCCAAGTCAGACCAAATATATGCTTGCAACCACAAGTTGCCAAAATGTCAACATTGGCGATCACAACTTTGAAGTTGTGAAGGGGTTCGTATATCTTGGAAGTGCAGTAACAAACACCTCGGACGAAGTCATTTGAAGAATCGTTTTAGGAAGTCGATGCCTCTATGGCCTCATCAAATTACTTCGCTCTAAACATCTATCGCGAAGCTCAAAGATCCAAATCAACCAATCACTAATTCTCCCAGTCGAGAGACATTTTCGAACGACGTGTTCTAAGAATGATCTTCGGAGAACTCTGTATCAATGGAGAAGTAGATACAATAGACAACCTATCCCGGATGGATGAGACCGTTAATACATGTAAAAGTCACTTCCCTAAACCACAGAGAAACAGAAAGCAAGGAAGACCAAAAATGCGTTGAAAAGACGCAGTTTTCTAACAATTTGAACAAAACAAAAAAAAAACTGGAGGGCGAAAGTTGCAAAAAGTAACGAATGGAGAACATTTTTTAAGTCAAGACGAAACCCAGATGAGGATTTTATAAGTAAGTATAAGTAGTAAAGTAATGAATGTGTATCCTTTTCATTTTTAAGTTAATTATCGGAGTAAAAAATATGGTTTAAAATGATAACGATCTTTAGAAAAATTATTAACGATCTTCACTAGAATTATCACAAAACGATTGTCATATGTGGTCAAATATAAATTCTCATACAAAAAATGAAACATGTATTTTTTACATTTTAGGTTTACTTACTTCGCTGCTGGATAGCTAACCGGGCGTGGAATTTTTGACTTTGGTGGATCATTCATAGGCGTGGATCCACCTGACTTAGTTTGATTTTCATTAGCCAGCTCAAACAGCATACTTGACTCTTTGCTCAGTAACTCCCATTGTATTTGAAGTCTTTTGAAACGATTACTATTTATTTTGTCAAGTTTTGATTGCTCTGACAGCGTAAGATCTTTTTGTGATAATGATTTATGTTTTTTATTAAGACTGGACACTCTCATGTTAGCTACTGATATATTTGGTGAGTTTGGTGGTGTTGCAAATCGAGGGTAAACATTTTCTGTGAATGAAACTTTTTTCTGACTTAAAGCTTTACTAACTTCATTTTTCAACTTAAATGGATCATATTTTGTTGTTGGAATTTCATTGCAGTTTAGAATATGAGCTATTTCTTCGTAATATTTCAGTTCGGATTTAGGGATATTGGAGAGAAAGTTTTCAGCTCGTACACGCGCTAATGCTTCTTCCCTCTCATTACAATACTGTTTTTTGCTGTCATTAGAATACATTCTATTATCATGATACATATATGATTCAGGTAAGCTAAGTCTTTTCTCAATATTTGTCATCTGGCAACGGTCATAAGGATTATGTTCTTTTTCAGACATACTACTTTGTTTGCCAACACTGCTGCAAGATGGTGGTCGCTTCCTGAGAATACTGCGTGGAGTCCTCATCTGAGCATTATTCAATTTATTAGAGTTTTCATAAAAATTATCATATGTCCTAAAAAAAAAATACACAAAACGGTTAGAGATTAGTGAGGCATTATATCCTTTTTTAAGAGGGACAAGAACGAATATATATTACATGACAGTAATAGTTTTTATAGTTTTTTAGTTTTTTTTATTCTATTTAGACACAGAAAAAATACTTGATGTTGATCAAATAAAAGGTACCAATACACTCGCTAAAATAGCAGACAGCTCATCAGTGACTCTATTCAGAGAAAGAGGGAAAACTAACAGCACTGAAGTAGAAAAGTACCTGGTAAGCACATACGAACTCTAAACAAGGGATCGACTAATACTTGTCAGTTGTTAATCTATTTCCAACAATGGAAATTAAAGACCATATATTTAGTGTAGAAAACATAGAATGGACAATAAATAACGTTGAATTTCTAGGGAAGGAAATGCAAGTCCATGATGTTTTCGTACTCGCACTCCCTCGTAAAATCGAGGGCTGTTCATCGCTACCAAGGAATTGTCCAAAGCTTTCTATCACGATTTTGATATTGTATTCAATCGCAATTAAAATTTAACGTTTAAATAACCAACAAAATTAAAAAAGGAGGTTTTTTGTTTGCAAATTACTGAAGTTCGGATCTATTACTATAGATTATTTATCATTGACAACATGATCGCTCTTATTCAATCAATGATAAAAGGCTGTTCGGAAAAAAGATTGCTTACAGATATTAGTCCGTTAATAAACTATCTTTGTTTATAATTGAAGTAGCAGTAGTCTTTTTTTAATAATTTAAACAGATGTAATAACTATTATTAATAAAAATGGTACTTACACCGGAAAGTTGCTGTTATTTAATTCAGAATCAGTCATCATAGTGGATGAACCCCTGTAGCCGGAGCTAGGTGGCTTTTCACTAGACCCACTACTTGAAAAATTCACTGTTTGGGTTTGTGGTTTTAAATATTTTAAGCAATCGCAAGTCTCCATTTTATTACGTTTGATTGGTGGTGACATACAAAACATCGGCTTCATTGAAAGATCCATATCTATTTCTACGTTAGCTTCGGGTATTTGTTTGAGTTTCATTCTATATTTAGCTGGTAGTAGCATTAATAACGATTTCCAGTCCTTGATATGACTAGTTTTCATATTGCTTAGCATAATATCTTCATTTTCAGGAGTTATACGCATATTTGATACATTTTGTTTGACTGGATCTAATTTATATGGTGTAAAAAATATATCAGGCGATAATGATGACGATGATGATGAATTTACAAAATTTAAATCTGGTAGTGCATAATTTGGATAAATTACGTAAACCGGTGCTTTCTTTTCATCACCCAACTTATTTAAATTGGCCAAGAAAGAAGGAGGAACGAACTTCAAACGTGACTGCGAATAGCTGGAAGTTTGAATAGATTTCGTAATCATATTAACAGATAAATCTAGTCTTTTGTTATCATCTAACGTTTGATTTCTGAAATAATTATTATTTATGATATTACAAATGTGTGGATTTTTCATTTGTAGCTTGGGCGATTTTTCAACGCAGGGTTTGTTGCTTGCAGCTAATTTAGTTGAACTAGTCATATCAAGACTATCCAATTGGAAACTCTGATCATCATTTTCAGCGTTATCTTTTTCATCATGACGGCTAATACTTGAACTTTTACCTGAATCATTCATTATTTTCTTTTTCAATCTATCTTTTTCCATAGATGAATTACTGCTACCGTCGGTTGAAGGCCAGCAACCAGATGACACATCCATGCAAGTATCCGTTGAGCTACTTTTTTGCTGGATGAACAGTTTGACTAAATTGAAAGCAGGTTGTTGAGTAATTTTTTGTTCGGTAGAAGATGTTGTGTTGAATTCAACTGTGGATAATTGTTGATTGATACTTTCGGATTGGTGGCTGCTCATTGGTTCTGGAATATGGCACAATGGAAGATCGTCGATTCTAGATGTATGACAATGTTTATGATTATCTAGCATGGAGCTTGAAGATAACTCATTCAATGTTTCTTTGATGTTGGGTAAGCTAGAACTTTTCTTGAAAGAACATTTTGGCAAATGTTGGTGATTGGGATTAGCAGATTCGGTGTTATTATTCCCAGATGGATATCTGTATAACAAAGGTTTGGAGAATTTGTAATTTGTTTATGATTATTTTTTTGGTATAATTTGCTAGTAATGAGCTAATATCACTGTCACATAATTTATATCAATTTCTCAACAAACAAGATATACAGGGTGTCCCAGACCACCCGTCCACCCATATTTCCTGGCGAAATAAGGTAGTTAGCGCTGCAAAAGACTACATATAGTAAATCGACCATGATGCATCGATTGGTTATATTTTCGAATAGGGCTACCATGGAAAATCTTGGTGAAACAGGGTGGCCAAGTCAGTTCCTCGAAAAAATCGAATGAGATAAAAATATTTTAAATCCAAGTTTTTTTTCGAAATCGATCTCGTTCGCCGCCAAAACAACTTTTAAGATCCAAGGTGTTTTACTTTAATTTTGTTAGGTTTGAACAAATTTCACGATTTTTATATGAATTTTTGTTTTGAATGTGGCTAAAATTCCAAATTTCTATATTAGATTTTTGTTGTCAACACTCAAAATTTCACGATTTTAAAAGTTATTTTGACGGCGAACGAGATCGATTTCGAAAAAAAACTTTTAAAATATTCTTATTTTTAAACGCATAATCAGAATCTGCGGTCAAAACATACCCTTCTCATTTGATTTTTTCGAGGAACTGACTTGGCCACCCTGTTTCACCAAGATTTTCCACTCTATTCGAAAATATCAGCAATCGATGCATCATGGTCGATTTACTATATGTAGTTTTTTTTCGCAGCTCTAGCTACTTTATTTCACTGGGAAATATGGGTGTACGGGTGGTCTTAAACACCCTGTATATTAATAAATTAGCTTACCTTTGTAAAGGAGTTGAGCTTTTCTTTAGTTTGCTCCATGTAGTGAATGAATGGGCCGATTTCGTCATTGATGTATCACCGTTCTTTCTATATTTGGTTTGTAAATTCAAGTTTCGGTTGTGCTTGAAATGATTTAAGTCATTTGGATCAGCTATTAAAACACGATATAAATATATTTTGTTTGAAATACTTGAATTTTGAATATTACCGTAAAAACTCTCATCAGAATATAAGACACTTCCTTCAAAAGCAATCGTGTAATTATTTTTATTGGCTTTACAAGTAAGAATAATATCGCCGTTATCATGATATGATTCCAAGTCCAGTGAATCAACACTAATGTGTGATTCCTTAATAGGAGAGAAAAGCAGCTCAGATTTGTAAATAGAGTTATCGAATTCCGTAGAGTATTTATCAGTTTTATTGATTTTCGGAATTTTCGAAAGTAACGAGTTCATATCTTCCGCTCGGAAACTATCAATGTCAACTTCAGCTAGATCAGCATCCAAATGTTTAGCTAAATCATCGTAATAAGATAATTCATTAATCCCAGCATAAGATTCACATAGTGAAGACAACACGCTTTGATGCGTGAATCCTTCACGGCAACCGTAATCCACAAACCATTGATAATCTGAATTATCATGAGAGAAATCATGTGATGAATTTATTGAACAGTTCAAAGTTCCAACCATTCCACCAATAGCAAACTTTGGCGGTGTGGCATTGCTATTATAATCTGACTCTGGAGTAGTAACCATTTTGATATTTTTATTATTTTTCTTATTAATATTGTGGCTAGCAATGTTGGGTTGGCCAAAGATGCTCAAAAAATTGTGTACACTTTTCTCATTGCCTTCTTCGTGGAGTCCACTATTTGAAATATTGGGAACAGTATGATCTTCACAATATTGTTTAGAAACTTTTGAACTTTTGGACAGATTATTCAAAATGGTCGAACTCAAGGAGCCGAAAACGTTTTTTGTCATGCCACCTCTCAATTTGTCTGAAAAGAAAATGTTCATATTAATTTAAAAAACAACTATAAATAAAAGACAAATTAGTTTTAGACAATATTCTGAGGAACAAACTTATATTTTCCTATTTGTGTTTCTAACCATGTCTCTTTAATTCTACAGGCAACATAAAGATGTAATTAGTGGTAAGTTAGTGACACACCATTTCGAATTCAAGTTATACACTTGAATGATCTAGCAGAACACTTATTTCGATTAGAAGAATTCATATGATAGTTATTATTCATCTGTCCCCCATAATAGTTTGAAAGGTCCGAAACAATACGCTCTATTACTGTTTTAGGATTTTTTTTTTAAATACCCTTTTGCACTAGCTTTGTCCGTCTGCCGTAAACCTTTTGGAACGTAAATTTGAAGGGTTAAACATTATCCGATATAGAAAAATTGATACCTCATTTTAAAGGTCTATCTGACTACTACAATCTGATATAAACATATATTTGATTGGTCGAAACCAGGTGGCGCTAGCACATAAATTCTGGAAGCTTCCATTTTAAGTATTTTTAAATTTTAGGTAAGAAAATCTTATCCGATTGACAAGTTTGATACCGCGTTTCAAAGGTACTGATGAGTCCCTCAAACATCCATCATTACTTTATGATATGAAGGCGAAACACAACAAAATGGCCTAAAAAATGTGACACTTCGTTATCTGAAATCATGTAAGGTCGTGTGATACATGGATACATGGGCTAGGGGCAACTAAAGAAAAATGTGTATCACTTCGTTCTCTCAAATCATATAGGGTCGTGTGATACATCATTTTAAAGGTACTAATAATGGCCATAATCCCTTATCAAAATTTTGGAAATATATGGGCGTAGGAAATGTATTTTTATGGACTTTACGATTCCTAGTATGATTATTATAATATGTTATTCGAAGTGAGGATGGGACCAGAGACTGGTTGGGTAATTTTATAATTCTAATTTATACTACGTAACGTAGTTCTACTGCACCGCCTCATTTTTTTAGTTTGACTTTGTATCAAGCCCTTAGCTCTTGGGATAAACAAATGAGTCAACTCATATCGAGTGAATTCTGCTCCGTCTAACATCGACGGAGACAACAAGGAGTACAACGGATTCAAGAAGATGTTTTATCAGGCCTATCCAAACATTAAAAGAGGTTAACATTTTAATTTTAAATTAAAGCTTTCAGAATATGCCTTGAACGCCAACCTGAAAGTTTCTGAATACAAGTATTTGCTCTCATTCTAATATCAACGATTTAGATTTCAAGTAATTAAGATTTTGCCCATTTTATAATAAAAGGAAGGTATGTGCACTTTGATGAATTCGACAACTGTCTCTTTTTCGTTCATTCTTTTTACCATCTTTTAAAGAAACATAGAGCCATTCGAGCAATTTTAAGATTGCGCGAAATAATAACGTGAAGAATTATTACTTTATTCAAAATAATAAGTAGCAGACAAAATCGTAAATATATTAAAGTTTAACAATTATAAAAACTGAAACTATTTTGCTTGTTTTGGTTTTAAATTCCATTCAAATAATTGAGCACGAAAATGAATATTGCTCTTTTTTCTTTATACCAAAAAGCCAATGCAACTGTCTTTCTCTAAATATCGTTTCGAAATGAAGTGAACATACATTCCTTTTCTTATACCATGAATTTTGCCCATAAGATCCTCTCAGTTTGCTATTTTTGCTAATTAGTATAAAATCCAAAAATCCCTACGTCTAAGGACAAGAACGGAGACTTATTAACCAGCAAACAGGAAGTCCTCAAGCTATGGGAAGTTTTTCTCAGAGCTGCTGAATAGTGTAAAAGGCAGTGCCCCCACACAAGTAGAAGAACGTTATAAGATTTCCAAAACAACGATGATGTCCCTTCACCTACAAGATCAGAGGTAGACTCAGATATTCAGAGGCTAAAGAACAACCAGAGCGAAGGAAATGACGGTATACCAGCTTAACTATTGCAACCGCGGGGCCTTCTTTCAACGACGCTTACCACAAGATTGGAACATTAGAAGCTCTGTCCGGTTCTTAAGAAAAGTGACAAGAGGGATTACAAGAACTATAGAGGCATTAGCCTCCCCAACGTTGCCTATACGATCCTAGCTTCCATTATTGCTGAGCGCCTTAAACCACACGTCCCTATTAATGCAGTTTCATTCCTGGAAAGTCGACAGCCGATCAACTTTTCACACTCAGACAGATCTTGAAAAATACACATGAATTGCAGGTCGATAGAAGACTGGTTGCATTTGTCCATGGCATTCGAATTATTTAAAATTTGTGGTGGTGATAAATCTTATCTTTTGTTATACATTTTGATATTTTATTGATTAACAAATACTCTTCAATATATTAGTTTCTTTCTATTTCCAATTTCGCTGAATCAGACTTCTAATTCAGAAACGAGTTCGCAAATATAAGTATGTTTGGCGCAAACAATGTTTTAAAGATGCGAATATATGTTGGCACAAAACAAGACAACTTTTTCTTAAATTTTTCATAGAATTTAAAAAAAATATTAGATTTTACTACTAATTTTAAGCAAAATTGCAGAATTTCGTTTAAGGACTAATGTGTGTGTTAATTTTAGACATTACGTAAGACAAGTGAAATTAAATAGAAAATGTCAACTCAAACTTATTTTTAAGTTAAAATACACATCTGTACAATTAAAATAGCATATATTATAAACATTTACATAATTCTGAAGTATGTAACTTTTGACATTGAAGTGATATTTTTTTTAAATCAAGGTTACAGTATAATAAACAAACAAACAAAAATTAAATATATTTTTTTAGAAATAGGAAAATTGTAAGTTTCCTGAAAATTCCTAGTAGTTTACGCCACTTATCTAATATTTGCTGATGTAGAAATATAAAAATTATTTATTGGGTGTGAAAAGTACAAAAGGAATTCCACCAATACCTCAGGTAACCAAAAACCTAGAAAGAATTAAATCCTCTTCCTTGTAGAATAATTCAATATCCTTTTATACAACAAATATATATCATACAAAGTCCCGGACAAATTGTTAAGATTTGTAGCTGAGTAAAAATCATAAACAATGCCCAACAGGCACTCGCTTTCCTGAATCATTCTATATCCCTTGTTCACTTATCTTTGATCAGCGGCCACCAGAGTCTAGTCTTCTAATCAGAAGTGTTTCTCAAAAGGGGATAGTAAGGACAAGTCTCAAACCTCTGGGGTTGTGGGAGGTAGTCAAAAAATGTTATATTGTTAATGTAGACTAACACCTTTCTGATAGGGAAATTCGAAAACAAATTTATGAATTATGGCAAACTCCTGAAATATTGTTCTTATAAATGTTTGAAACAAAATTATGTCGAAGGCTTTAGATGAGCTATACTTTCAAAATATTGAATACAATTTGTTAGAAGACAAACTTATATACAGTAGTTTTTTTTTCGAATGAAATATTGTTAAAGTTGTTATGGTACATAACCTACATTAGTAATTCTTTTTTGGTTTGTATTCGAAAAATTACCACTTTTGGTCCCGTCTTTTTTCTATTCTGATAGTAATGAATACATATTGAAGTTATACAAAAAAAATCGATAAATTGACCAAATTCGTGTATTTCAATTAATTTTAGTATTAATATGCAAAAGAGCATAGAATAATAAGTCAGCTAAGATTTTCACAAAGAATATATAAAAAATAATATTTTTTTGAGCGTGGGGGGCTAAAGATCAATCATAGTAAGACCAATTATGTTTATCGTGAAAGCTAAATGTTACATTTTTGGACTAAACATTAACAGGTTCGGGATCGGAGCAGATAAAACATGTTCATTGTGTGACCAGAATGTTGTTGAAGACATGTTCCATTTTTTCGGAGTGTGTGTAGCTCTTCAAAATATTCGTTATGAAGCCTTCTCTAAAACCAGTTTAACTCTAATTGAAGTTATCGATATTCTAAATGGTCTCACATTCGATTGGAAAATAGTCGTAAAATTTCTGAAGGAAGCATTTGATCGAAGGAAAAGTTTTATTAATTAAAATTAAACCTACAAACAAACAAGAAAAAAATGTATATATTTATTATTTATTTCTATTTTAATTATCAATTTAAATTAAGAAAATTCGACTGACAGCCTAGGCTATTGTCGTATCGATTTATTTACAGAAAAAAAAGTGTGAACTTATTATTTGTTAATTTGTAAATAAATGCCTACTACTAGGAAGACCAAATACATGCTTGCAACCAAAAGTGACGAAGTCATTCGAATAATCGTTATAGGAAGTCGATGTCTCTGTCGATGGCATCAGCAAACTACTTCGCTCTAAACATCTATCGCAAAGCTCAAAGATCCAAATCTACCACTCACTAATACTCCCAGTCATCATGTATGGATCGTAAACATGGAAGCTGCCGACTGCAAGAGACTTAACATTTTCGAACGACCCGTTCTGAAAATGATATTTGGAGCACTTCGTATCAATGGTGTTTGGAGAATTAGATACAACAGATAACTAGCAAACCAATACAATCATTCCTCGATTGTCAAGATGATGAGGACCCACCGTTTACGATGGCTGGGCCATCTATCCCGGATGGAAGAGATGGTTCCTGCAAATAAAAGTCACTTCTCTAAGCCACAGGGAAACAGAAAGCTAGGCAGTACAAAAACTGAGCTGCATTGATGCAGTACCTAACGATTTAAAAAAAATATAAAAAATATTTAACAGCTGGAGGGCGAAGGCTGCAAAACTTGACGAATGAAGACAATTTCTAAGTCCAGACGAAACCCAAACGAGGATGTTATCTATATAAAGTATATTTTGGTTTTCAGTTCTACCGAAGATACAATATCGCTAGTGATCAAATTAATATTCAATACCCACAAATAGTTTCCTTTTAGTTGATTAGATCTTGAGTCAATGTATATCTTAGAAACTTTTAATTTGTTTTCACATTTCAGAAAATACCCCGTTTTCGTGAAAAACAAGTAAATTCAATTTAAAATTAGTTAAACGGAAGTACTTAAAAATTATTTATAATCGAACTTATTTAATCCCTTACTTAAATTACGTAAATTGCATAATGATGAATGAATTCATAACGTCGAATTTACCTTCTTTCTCGCATATTTTTCGCAGATATTTAAATTTTCTTTGCATATCATGTTGTAGTAGTAGTTGGCCACTGTTTTCCTCATACACATTGAACGGTTTTGCATACATAGATGAGAAAGATAACAACTCATCGCAAATACTACAAGTATCATACTTTTTAGTACAATACTTTCTATCGCAATTGAGATCACAACTTTTATTATTTGTTGAAATTTCAAAGAATTTCATTATCAATCCAAAAATTAGTAAAATCATTGAGTGTAAAAAGCATTGTTGATCATCAATTAAATGTTTATTTTGGTTTGTTACACATTGAGACTATATTAACCAATGCAGAGGTTATTATCTATTTTTATATATTTTTTCTTTGTACATGAACGAGAAGAAAAAAAACATAATACAACACTGAACAGTTTTAGTTTAGCAATTTTTTCAAAGTATAATAATATTATTTTTCACGTATTAATTGTATAATTTTTTCTTGTCTGATAAACATTAAATTTCATAAATTAATTAAAGAAATAAGCCGTATTTCGGTGGGGAACGAGTTCATCCGACAAAAAACATTTAAAACTGAGCGAAATCTATATTCATAGGCGCAGACGGTAAGCGCATTTATTTATGATCGGGTAACAGATGACTCGGACTAAGAATGAAAATAACACACTTTAAAGAATAGAATACTGCCGTTGAATTAAATATTTAATACGCTGAGATATTTCAAAATGCTTTACTATTATACTCCTGATACAATGGTAGATTTGTTTTCTTGAGAAAAACGCGAAGTCTTTAATTCAAGAAAGTTGTTAAATTTAAAAGTTACCACCTCAATGTCGATTCTTAATGAAGTTTCCAATGGTGTATGATACTTTCAAAATGTTTTACAAAAACATGTCAAATTCGATGAAAAAAGATGAAAAACATTATCAATACAACCAAATATTCATTTTTTAAGTTTCTATCTACATGGTACAGCGATTTTAATTAACTGTTTGATATTTTTTCTAGTTGATATATTAGATTTGAAGTAAAAGATATTTTCCATAATGGAAAAATACAATTGAAAAAGTTTTTTTTAAAGTATCATACACCAAATTAAAGATAATTTTATAAAAAGAACCCCTAGTGCTACTTTTAATATTTTTGTTTTAATTAGTAGGATCCGATTTTAATCAGGTTTTTGTACTATTTTTAAAATTAACGGTTTTGAGCTCTGAGATAGGGGTTTGAAGTCCACTACCATCATCCATCAAGAGAAGAGTTTTATTTAATTAATCTATTCCGAATCAGTATTTATTTTTAATGATGGATCAAAATAATACATAACTATTAAAGGACTAAGTCTTTTTTTTTTGTATACAATAGAAGTTCAACAAATACAATATTTATAAAATTTATTATACCCATAACTTTAATGAAAATTACAAAAATTATGTCTTTAAAATGAATACATATTTATTTGCAATCCAAAATTACAATATTTAAAAAAAAAAAAAAAAACAAACACAGAACTTATTTTAGATAAAATTGATTAAAATATTTTAGAAACATGTTTTCCTAACATAGTTTTGTTTTCCTAAAAATATATTGCAATAATATGATTTCTAAAATAATTTATACTGCATCTCTGCTTTGATAGAATAAAATATATCCAGTTTCAGATGATTTCTGGATATCAGATGTTAAGCCATAAAAATCTTCAATGGTTGATGCCTCTATTTTATCAACCATGTCGTCATCAAATAACAGCCACAATCCGTGACTTTTCACAATACTTATGTAATGACCTCGATTAGGTCCGGACCCACAGTGTATTACAACTGCTGATAAATCGTAAAGTCTATCAGGGTTAAGAGCATCGTCCGATGTATTAAATAATCTTAATTCTAAAGGAAAAACGACTCTATGAGAAACTTTAATATGACGATTATATTGCTCCATGTACTTAAACCTTTTTAAATGCAATGCAAGGATCATTGGCAATTTTTTAACTCTCATACGTTTCTGGGCCTCTTGATAACTACAACAATTATCACATTTGAATTTATTATCACTACATAGTGTTTCGGTGTTACTGAAACATCGCAGGCAATGGGTTATGCTTGTGTTTTGGTCAACATCCACCTGTAAATCAAAAAAGTTTTCATCTTTGCTACTGACAGTTTCGCAATTTAAACATCGGGTTTCACTAGTTAGAATTCCTTGAAATATTTCATGCACCCAAGTGGGTTCTACTGGCGGTGCATTTGACGTGGAAACGGTTGTAGAACTAATTGTTATAGTAGATGTGGAAGGATTCGAATTACTGTTATTCCTATAATTTTTATTTCCTTGGTTCCTTTCAGCTAAAATTATCTCGTTTATATGATTTATCAAAAAATTTAAGAACTCATGGGCATCTTGTTGCATATAATTGTCAAATTCTTCCTTTTCTTTACGTAAACGGGCTATGAATTTTTTTGGAGCAATAGAGCCAACCTTTTTTTTTTGCGTAGCAATATTGTGAAATAAGTCTGCTAAACAAGTTAATAGCGTTTCTTTTGAACGTTTATTTTTAGCTTTATACTCCAAGATTTTATCTCTGAATGGTTTACAGAAATATAATGCTTGTAATACAGAATTACTGTAACATGTATTTCCGAAATTTACTAAGCCAAAATAATGTTCATTAGGAGGAAACTGTTCACTGCCAATTTCTCTTTCTAGTTGCGAAATGTTAGCTCCCATTGCCAAATTTCCAAAAATTCTGGAAATAAATCAATTTCAAGAGGAATGCTTATTAAAGTGATAAGAAAACTTTTGAAAACAAACCAAAAATATTCGATTAGCAAGGTGTCGATAATGTAATTTACTTTTAAACATTCCATCTTAAAATATTTCCAGAATTTCAAAGAAATATCGGAAAAGTGGTTTTACTACAATATTTTATAAATACTTGTTGTAGTTGTTAATTTGTTGAATATAATTTAAAACAAAAAAACAGTACTAAATTAATAAATAATATTAGCAAATATTTTATATTTAATACGGAATTTAACGGTTTTGATTTAGATGTTTTTCTGTTTTTTTTTTTTTAAACTGTCACTCTTCAAAGTCGATTGGTCACTTTCCTAGTATTATTAAATAAGTAACTCAGCCTTCCTAGTTAGGTTTCTATCTCGAAGAAGTATTAAGTAATGTCTTTTTTTCACCCAGACATACCATCAGTTTTAACGAATTTAGTTTAATGTGTTTTTTTTTTAAACGAAAAGTAGTTATGGATTCACGTAATGGACTAGAAACATTGGATTTTTTAAAAATATTTTTTTTTATAAGTCGACGTATCATTAGTGAAGGGATATCTTAACGATAACTTTAAAAAAATGAAACTTTAAAAATAATAAACTTGTTTAACTAACGTCAATAAACAAAGCTACACATTTCTAAAATCGATTACTTTGAATAATTGGATAATCAAATAAATTTGTAATTTTAGAAGATGGATAACGCAACAACACAACAAAAATTTAATAATAGTGCCTTTGCACTTGAAGGGATACTTGAGAAAACTTTTAGTTTTTTTTTAAATTGAGGTTTTACATCAAATTAATGGTCAATAAATGTTATGCAAAGGCTTAAAAGTAAGTTATCGTAGAGACAAAGGGTTATACATGTTTATATACAAATATGTAAATATTATACGGTTTTATATAAAAATACATGGGATTAGGAAAGGGGTAACTAATGCAAAATGTGGTTTCATGGTCTTTATTATTCGTAATGTTATTTTGATGGTTCCTAATATATTATACAAATTGAGGAGTGGACCGCCTTATTTGCTATAGTTTTTGAAAATCCACTTTATGGTCTGACTACCTAATGTTCTACTTTATCGAAAAGCAAAATGTCTTTGTATTTGGTATATGTATAATCTCCTGGATACTATAAAATATGCATTTGAAAATTCCTGTTCCAATCAAAAAGGAAACATATTGAGACTTAAATAAAAATATTAATTGTGATTAGAATATTTCTCGGGATCTTGATTTTGCCAAATTTGTTGATCAATTAATTTTAAATTAAGACCAGTTTGTATCAACAAACATAGACATTTAAAAAGCGTAGACGTCACGAGAATGGCGAGATGAAACAAGTGGAAGCTTTGAGAGGAAGATGTGTCGTCAAAAAACAGCAAGCCAATGATGAATCAAGGTGTAGCAGTGATATTAAGGAATGTTTCCTTCCCATGTGTTTACCAGCTGCTTTTCTACATCAGTGCTGTTAGTTTTTCCTCTTCCTCTGAATAGAGTCAGTGATGAGCTGTCTGCTATATTAACGAGTGTATTAGAGGTACCCTTTTATTTCATGAACATCGAAACGACGAGGGTGGCATCAGGTAGTATATCCGACTCACACGAAAGAAAATTTCTTACGAAAAATTCTG
>JXPG01014930.1:1999-13809 GCA_001015175.1 Megaselia abdita
ATTTAAATAACAAAAAAAAAAAAAATTAAAATTTTTATATTTTTGAAAAAACTGTAAGGGGTACCACTGTCAAATTTTTAGATAAAAAAAAAAAGTTTCGTAAATTTGCTTTTTTAATCAGATTTTTCTTCTACAAAATGTTTTATTTAAAACAATTAAAACATTTAAAAAAAAAATATTTTAAAATGTTCATATTTTCGAGAAAAAAAATTGTAAGGGGTACCACTGTTAAATTGTTGGGTAAAAAATAATTTCTTAAAATTGCATTTTTAATCAGATTTTTCTTCTACAAAATGTTTTATTTAAGTAAATTAAGGCATTTCCATAATAAAAAAGTATTTTTAAATTTTCATATTTTCGAAAAAAANAACAAATATTTTAAAATTTTCAAGAACATTTTTTAGTTTAAATATTGTTTTCAACAATTTATTTTCACTTTTAAATTTAGTTTTCGAACTTTATTTAATATAAAACTTCAATTTATATATTGTTTTGAAAATTTTACAGGAATTAATTTTGATTGTACTATAAACATTTTTGTTAAAAAAATGTGTTTTCGATAGAATTCAAACTATTTGAAATCTTATTGAATTTTTGTTTGTTTTCGAATTCAAAAAATCTTTATTTTTTTAATTATTCTTAAAATTTTCAAAATATTTTTTTTTTTTGTCTAATAGAATACGTTAATTTTAATTCTCTCTTTAATGCATAACTTTTCTTTATATTTAAACATAAAAAATTACATAAATTTTAAAACTAAACCACTGTAAAATACAAATTTTCAAAGTCTTAATTGAGAATCTAGAAAAATAAATTTATAAAAAAATCTCAGTTCTTTTTATTTAGCTTACAATGTTTGGTTTGCTTAATTCACTAATTTTAAAAACTTATTGAAAAACTACTTATGTAAATTTAATTTTTTGTGTTTCTAAAACAAGGTTAATTTTAATCTTAAATCGTTTTTGTGCTGGGTTGATGAAAACTTTAAGTATTTTATCCAATGATTATAAAAAAAAGACTTTAAATTATTTTTTAAACAAATAGAGCCAAAAGCCCTCTTATATAAAAAGAACCATAAAAAGCTTTTATGAGCCCTAAGAAAGCCTTTGTATGAACCCTGTTTAAATAATGCTTAAAAAGTAGATTTTTAATAAAATTGTTTAAAAAAATCAATTCGATTTTTTTCATAGATTCCGATTTAAAAAAAAATGATTTCGATATTAATTCTAATTTTCTTGGAAAATTAATTGTAAACCTATTATGGAAATCGTTCACACTAATTGAAACTTGAAAATTCACTTAAAGAAACATTTCTTTTAGAATTAAAATTTTCAGAAAAAAATTAAATTTCAAGTGTGTTTTTTTTATTACATTAGGGATTTATTTTAATTTAAATTATTTTAGTTTAAATTTTGTTATTTATTATAAATTGGTAATAATTGTTTGGTTTAGGGATTTAATTACTCTTTTCTGGCTTTCTATTTCCAGTCAAAAACTAAAAGAAGATCATATTTTCTGACTCCACCCAAAAATTCCAGACAATGTCAATATTTCAAAAACCTTCACATAATCTTAAAACACCATTTAGTTAACTCAGACAAACCATATATAAATTTAATAAAAAAAAAAACAAAAAACTCACTTCAATTGCCCTGCAAGACTGCTGTCGGTGACGTCCCACAAAGACAAACTGTGATCCAACGACGAGCTCACTAAATACTTGTCATCCACCGCCACCAATTGTAAAATTTCAGCATCCGTGGCTCTCCAGGAACTCAAGAGGATCCCCATTCTCGCATCCAACAAGTAAATTATTCCAGAGGACAAAGCGACGGCGATCCATTTTCCGGAAGGGGAACAAGCAATCGATCTAACTGTGTTACCTTGATTACCCGTGACTCTCCATTCCGAAACGTACTCCACTGTCCTCGAGTCTATCAGTTTTACAGTGGACTCGGCGGTCCCGGCCACAATTAATGAACTAGGTGAAGGATAGGCTTTGATCACAGTGACAGGACTCAATTTATACGAGTCTAAAATACCGATGGGTCTTCCAATAAAGGGATCCCAGAGATGAACCCCAGAGTCACAAGACGCCACATACCTCATCGACTCTAAGAATGACAGAGAATGAACCGACTTTTTATGAGCGGTGTAGGTGAATTGACAGTTGGACAACTTTTTCCCATCGCCTTCACTCCTTAGTGACCACAACTTGACAGTTTTGTCTTTCGAGGCCGAAATGAAACTATTTTCATTGTCTAAAGCTAGAATTGATCTTATGGATCCAGAATGCCCTGTAAAAGTTTGGAGTTTTATTTGTTTCACATTCAAAAGGTCGTCTTTCTCGTTCCGGGAAATTTCATGTCTCCAATAAGCCAACCAGTTTCCTCTTAAATGTCGATTTACATTCAATTGGTCGAACTTCCAAGCCACCATGTCCAGGACCTCCATCGAGCCGACTTCTTTCGTGGAAGAACTCCTATTGTTCACAGCGATGCGATTTCCTATAACTTTTGTTCCGAACGTGTTCGACCCAAAAGTCAATGAGACGTCTTCGTCCTCTGGAGAGTCGAGTTTACTTTCATCCGTTGGATCTTTGGATTCTGTGTTTTTGGAGAGTTCAAATTCGTGACAAAGGGCCAAAATGAGATCAAAATTTATCAAAGTTTTCGACATGGTAAACTCTCCGAGAAACTTTAAAAAGGCAAGATAGGCAGAGTGAGCTAGAGCAGGACTGAAAACATCTCGGATCTCTTCTAGAGCTCGCTCTCTCGACTCGAGGTCAGAATCTTGGTTGTTATCCTCGGTCGGTGAAATACTGAAAGACTCTTTGGTTTTGAATTGTTCTAGGTTTCCGCAGACTTTATCAAAGATGATGAAAAAGTGTTGAATGATGTGAGGTGAAAGGTGCTCTTTGGTCATCTCGGGACCTATTCGAACGGCAAGCATATAGACCACGTCCAGGAACTTCCTAGCCAAAATGTTTCTGCCGAGGTAATTACTTGGGAGAGAAATTCGTGAGGTTCCAATGAGGTTCAGAATTGGGGAGAGAATATTGTCGAGGAAAGTCTCCTATGAAAAATATTTCATGTTTTTTATATTTCTATGTTTAAAAGAGAGACAAACCTGAAGGTGTTCCATGATGGTTGAATCCATCAGACATGGGATGAGATTCTTGATGAATTGTAGAGAGCTTATAAGAGCACCTTCGAGACTCGGAGTTATCTTCTTTCGACACAAAGTAACGATTTCGCTGATGTACGGAAGGTATTGGACTAGGATGAACTGTTCACCATAGAGGGCTGGAAATATATTTGGTTTATTGTTTAAATTTGAATTGATTTAATTTTTGATATGTAACATTTAGCGAATTTTATAAATTATTAACGAATTGAATTCCATTTTTCTTTTTTCGATGTTTGTCATTTCTATCATTGTTGAATAAATAAAGTATGGGTAAGTTCTTTTTTTTAATTCAATGCTGTCTTCAAAAAAACTTAAATTAAAAAAAAAATTAATTGGAATCTAAAAAAGATCTAAAATGAAGCTTTAATTTTTTAAAAGGAAATTCAATTTTAAGGGGGAGTTAAAAAAAATGTATTATATAATAAATAATATATAGGAAAATCAATCTTCAAGTTATGAAATTGCGAATATTATTAAACATTTTCAAATAACAAAACCCTAGATTTAAAAAAAAGAGTTTTAAGATGAAGTTTTAATAAAATAAATATTTTTGAAAAGAAATTTTTGGTAATAAATTACTTCAACTGGCTAAAAAACTAGACCATAAAGTTTTAAAAATTAAATAAAATACTAAACTTAAACAAAATTCTAAATTTGCAAAGTTTTTGTTTTAAAAGAGATTTTTTTTTAAATTCATTTAACAACATTTTAAATAACTCTTAGAAATTCATTTCAAAAAAAATAAATTTGAAACTGTTTTTAAAAAATTATTAAAATTTTGTTATTTTTAGACACATACAAATAAAATAAAATACTAAATTTTAACAAAATTGTAAGTTTATTCAACGACATTTTAAATTTAATTCTGAAAAATAAATTTTAAACGTTTTGTCTTAAATTTGTAAGATTTTTGTATTTTCTGAAAAAAATTAATAATTTACTAAATTTAAACAAAGATGTAAATTTGTAAAATTTTATAATAACATTTTTAAATAACTCTTAGAAAATCATTTCGAAAAAAATAAATTTGAAACTGTTTTTAAAAAATTATTAAAATTTTGTTATTTTGTTATTTTTAGACAACAAAAATTAAATAATATACTAAATTTGCAAAATTTAGAGAAAAGAGATTATTATAAATTTATTCAACAACATTTAAAATTTTGTTATTTTTCGACAAATTTTTTTTTTTAATAAAGTACTAAATTTAATCACAATTTTAAATTTGTAAAGTTTTTAAAAATGTGCTTTAAAAGAGATTATTAGAAATTTATTCGACGACATTTTAAATAACTCTTAAAAAATCAATTCTAAGAAAATAATTTTGAATTTTTTTTTTTAATATTTAAATAACTTTTACAAAATCTTCAATTCTAAAGAAAAACATTCACATTTTTTTTTAATCTTAAAAATTAAAAATATCATAATAAATTTAAAAAGAAGTTTTTGTTTTGTTTAGTTTTCAAAAAATTTAATTAAAAAAGAGTATAACTCTTAAAAAAAAAATTTAATTTAATTTTTTATTTTAATTAAAATAAATTTGAAACTTTTTTGTTTTATTATTAAAATCTTGTTATTTTTAAACAACAAAAAACAGATTTGTTTAAATAACTCTTAAAAAAATATATTTATTAATTTTTTTTAAAGAGATTATTAGAAATGTATTCAACAACAATTTTAAAAACTCTTAGAAATTCAATTCTTAAAAAAAATATTTTTTTTTTTTTTTAAATTATAATAATTTTCTTATTTTTGGAAACAACAAAACCTAAAATACTAACCAAAATTGTAAATTTTATTTAAGCTAATTAAAAATTAAAAACAAATATTTTTAGACAAAAAAAATACTAAATTTAAACAAAATTGTAAATTTGTAAAGTTTTCAAAAAAATAAATTTAAAAATATTTTTTAAAGACATTTTTAGAAATTCAACAAACTCTTAGAAATTAAATTCTCAGACAAAAAATTTGAAAATTAGTTTTTAACTTTTTTTTTAATTTTGTAATTTTTAGAAACAAAAATTAAAAGTAAATTCTAAATTAAAAAACAAATTGAATTTGTTAAGTTTTCAAAAGGTTGAATTAAGAAAATATATTTTAAAAGAGATTATTAGATATTTATTCAACGACATTTTAAGTAACTTTTACAAATTCAATTATAAATAAACATTTAATAAAATACTAAAATTAAACAAAATGCAAATTTACGTAATTCTTTCAAAAAATTTAGATAAAAAATAAGTTTGAAAAAAGATTATTAGAAACTTATTTAACGACATTTTAAATAACTCTTAGAAAATCGATTCTCAAAAATAAATTTATTTTTTTTTTTTTTTAAAATAAAATATTAAATTTAATAAAATTTGTAAGGTTTTTGAAGATTTTTTTTTTTAAATATGTTTTAAAATAGATTATTAGAAATTGATTTTAAATACATTTTAAATAACTCTTATTTGAAAGTTTTTGTTTAATTTGTTATTTTAGACAACAAAAATTAAATAAATTACTAAATTTAAAGAAAATTGTAAATTTGCAAATTTTTCGATAAATTAAATTAAACATATTTTTAAATAACATTTTTAGAAATGTATTCAACGACATTTTAAGAAACTCTTAATTATCAAAATTTTGTTATTTTTAGACAAATAAAAATTAAATAATATACTAAATTTAAGCAAAATTGTAAATTTGTGTAAATAAAAATTAAATACTAAGAAAATAAATTTGGAATTTTTGTTTTAACTTTGTAATTTTTAGAGCACAAAAAAATAAAATACTAAACTTAAACAAAATTGTAAAGTTTAAAAAAAAAAAAATAAACAAATATGTTTTAAAAGAAATATTTGAAATTTATTTAACGACATTTTAAAAACTCTTAGAGTTTCAAATAAATTCAAATAAATTTGAAACGTAATAAAAAATAAGCATAATTACAAATTTGTTTTAATCAAAATTAAATTCTAAGAAAATAAATTTGAATTATTTTTAAATTTTGTAATTTTTGTACACAAACAAATTTATTTGAATTTTTTTATTTTTAGATAACAACAAAATTAAAAAATATACTAAATTTAAACCAAATTGTTAATTTACAAAGCTTTCAAAAATTAAATTGAAAAATATGTTTTAAAAGAGATTGTTAGAAATTTATTTAACGACATTTAAGACAACTCTTAGAAATTCAATTCTCAAAAATAAATTTTCCCTTTTTTTTTATTTTTTATTAAAGTTTTGTTATTTTTAGAAAACAATAAATTAAATAATATACTAAATTTAATTTTGTTTAATTTGTAAATTCGGTTAGAAGTTGAATTCTAAAAAATATATTTGAAATGTTTCTTAAATGTTGTTATTTTTAGGCAAAAAACAAATAGAATACTAAATTTAAACAAAAATTGTAAATTTGAAAGGCTTTCAAAAAATTAAATTAAAAAATATGTTGTAAAAGAGATTATTAGAAATTTATTCAACGACATTTTAAATACCTCTTTAAATATCAATTATTAAAAATATTTTTTTAAATTTTTTTATAACGAATTTGAATTGTAAATTTGAAAACAATTTGAAACTCAATTCTAATCAATTATTTAGAGACTTTTCAAAAGAAATTTTTAAAAATTAAAACATTTTTTAAGCTTAAATTTTTTTTTTTTTTTTTATGCTAAAATTTTAGAATTATTCAATTTATTTTCTTAAATATTTTTCTTTAAAATATGTTTTTTTTGATTTTCTGAAAAAATGTTTTGATTTAAGGATAGCATTCAAGGATTCAAAAAATATATTCCGAAATTTACCAAGCAGGAGGGATTTGTTTAATTTCCAAAATTGGATGTAGAGAACATTTACAATTTAAGAAAAAGCCGAAATGAAATGAACTCTCTGAGGGGTGAGCAAACTAAAAACACTGTATTTCAAAATCTTTCCAAATACCTAACAATATTTTCAAAAACCTAACTAAATCTTTAAAAACTTAATTTTTATAAAATATTTTCAAACTCATTCAAACCCTAACAAAATATTAAACTTCTTCAGATCTGTTACAAAATCTTAAAAAATAGAAACAATATTTCAAAATACATAATAAAAAACTCACCTGCAATATTCATAAGACACTCTAGAATCTTCAGAGCACTTTTATCGCCGAAAACATTCCCATCGACAATTGTGAAATAGTTGAGTTTCCCGTTGCCTTCTTGGAGATGATCAAAGTTTTCAGGAATCAAGTTTTCTTGATTCACATAACACAATGTGAGCAGTTTCAGTAGATTCTTTGACAAATACTTTGCAGTCAATACTGGTCCAAGTCTATGAGACAACCAAATCAAACTCTCCATACTCATCTCTGAGATTCTGTTGCTTTCCACAATCGAAGCAGAGACAGACAAAGGAGGACTGTCTTCTTTGTCCTTTTCGTTGGTTTTCTGAGAGGCCTTGTCTTTTGCTCTTCCTCCGAAATCAAAAGAGTCCACACTCTTTTTACTCCCCACTTCACAGTCGATAGTGGTTAGTTCGAAGGTCCTTCGAATTGCGCTTGGAATAGGAATGACCGGAGTCTCCGCAGGACTGTTGGCGATTTCTTCAAAGGAGTTGTTGGAAATCCGACTATGCCCGAAAATAATATCATTTAAAGCGAGTTTTTCAGGAGACCTTAAATTTGAGTAATCCAGAGCCTCTTCTGAGTTCTTAGAATCTATGGACTTTACATCAGCATCGACAAAAATGTTACTTTGCTTATCTGACCCGGATCCCGAAGCATCGTCGTCGAAGCTGAAAACGTCCTCTATGTCGGGTTTCTCCACAACGACCGAGGGAGTCGTTGCATCAAAGGACACTGAATGCTCTGTTGGAGATATCAGAGTTAACGAGTTCTCAGACTCGTCATTATTGCACATTTGGAGACTTCGTCTAGTCCGACTCCTTTCTTCCTGTGAGTGATAGTGGAACCCGGTGTGTGGCTCTGGTTCTTTGAACCCGCCAACAGCCTCAATTAAAGGAGGGATAAAGTTTTCGAGGAAACATTTTAAACCAAAGCGAACAATCAGGCGAAGGAGGAACGTATGATGGTAGAGTTTTACAGACTTTCTTGACTTGAAAGACGAACTCGTGGAGAATTTCACAGAGTTTGAGTTGTCTTTTCTGAGTATAAAAGGGTGACCCACATCACAATCGTAGAGTTTTAGAATCGGCTCTAAAAAGTGTTTTCTCGTCGAGTCAACTCCAATTGCAGTCGCGATTGGGTCAAAAAGGTACCAGGCTGCGAGGATCGAAGTCTCTTCGTTCTCCAGTAATTCTACAGCATGAGGCAGGAGGAGTTCCAGTGAATCATATTGCTCAAAAGCTTTTGGTTGCAGTAAAGGCTCCACAAGCATGCAGAAACATTTGACTTTGTTCTCGGCGTTTTTTCTGCTTAAAATCACGCGATTCCTGTCGACTTCCTTATATTTAGAACACTCTTGACCGTTACAGTTGAAATGGTGTTTCAAGTCTATGATCATAGTTTTGAAATCAAAAGATCTCACGTATTTTATTAAATGATAAACTCGAGGATAAAACTTTGGAAATGGAAAGAGAAAACCCGTCAAATTCGGTTCGAGGAGTTGTTGCACGGTTGGGAAAGGCAGACCATCGTCGGTCACGGCTTTCCTGTCATTTTTAAATATAACTTTAATCACGTGATGAAGACATTTTGGTAAATCCTGGGGATTCTGTTCAAAAACATTCTTACAAGCTTGAAATCGCTCCTCAAAGGTCAATGAAACACTAGCTTGAGTTTGAGGTCGAATTCTCGGAAACATGAATATTTCGATTAATAAGCAAGCGACAACTTTAAGTTCTTCCTCTTTTTTACTTTTCACGAGATCCTTCAATGACTTCAAAGAGCGAACATTTGGGACTATCAAGTTTTTTGATGTTGGAGTTCTCGGGGACACAACCACTTCTTCTTGGAATAACTGGTTCGTGAATGACTCTGAAGATTCTTCAAAGAGCAAATCGTTTTGTGCTAATTTAGACTCGTTTTTGGTTTCATCGAACTTTTGACCGTTGAACGTTTTTGACATAAACGATTTCATGTTCTCGAGACTCTGAAGCATAGCCGTTGGATTGTATTCCTTCGGGAGTATTATTTTAGTTTCGTGTTTGCCTGGAAGGAGAGATATTGTTTTAGTTTTTTGTTTTTTTTTAGGTAGAGGTTGTAAAGGTTTCTTGAGAATATTCAAGTTTTGTTTAATAATTAAAACTAGACATTTCAAATTTTAGAACACTTTTTCAAATAAAAGATTAAAATGCAGTTTTTTTAAAGTGTTTTCCAAGTTTTCTGCTTAATTATTTCAGATATTTGACTTCTAATGATAAAGAATTTTAAAGAATACATTTTCAAAAATTTAAGACCGAATTTAAATAGTTTTAACTAATAAATTGTAGAAAAATGTTAGACTTGAAGTTTTTAATATCCTGGAAAACGTATTTTGGAGCTAATTAATTTTATATTAAGGACAGAAAATTATAAAATGTATTTTGTTATATTTATGTTATATTTTGCAGTATTTACATTATATTTTTAGTATTACAGACTATTCAATACGCAAACATTTACTGTACTTACTTTATTTAGATTTGTAAGAAAAAGAATGTTGTAATTAAAATTGTATTTATTTCCTCCATTTTCTGAGGATAGAGGCAGATTTTTTGAACCTTACAGTAATAGTGAAGTAGAAAAAATAATTTAAAAAAAGCCAACAACATCGACTTATTCTTTAGTCTTAGTATTTTTTTGTTTTTTTTTTTCTCATTTCTTCGTTATTCAAAAAATATGTTTAAAATGAACTACGGTAAAGACACCACTATTCATTCAGCTAATCAGTTCATATCGAAATGAACGAATGTTTTTTTCTTTAAAATTTCATATTTTGTTAACATTTATTCAAGGGGTGAGCTTTTGGAATTCTAAAGCCAAAATCTTATACAACTTTTTTCTAAAATAATATCTTTAAGATTTCCAATTAACATGCTTTTAGGGAGATGTTTTTGAAATAATATAAATTTCATTTTATATTAAAATCCAAAATTTGTTTTAAAAATATCCTGGTAACCGTATTTTGGAGCTAATAAATTATATATTTTTTGTAAATTATAAAATGCATTTTGTTTTATTTTATAGTATACTAGTGTATTAACATTCTAAAAATATTTTTAAACAAATGCTTGAATAAAGATGTGGTGGTAAAGGTGAAGAGTGTTTAATTTAAATTTTAAAAAGTGACTGAATTTGATTAAATTTGTTGACAGGATAGGGAAAATGTCTATTTACACTATTTTATTACAAAAGATTGTATTTGCTCAAAATATTAATGCATCTCAGTAAATATCTTTAGCCTAAAAGCTAGTATTTAAAGTCATAGACTCGTAAATTTGACGTTGAAACCAAAAAAAATCTTCAGTACTGGAATTTTTCGAAAAAAATTAAAACGACACGACGATTTTAAATAAAAATTGTCAGGTTTCGATGGAATTACAATTTTATTTAGCAATAAACCCAAATGACTAATTAAAGGCTACATAAAGATTCTTTCCAAATTGAAGTCGTTAAAGTTTAAATATATAAACCGAAATAAATTATTTAAATAATAAATGTAATTCCCGCTTCAATACAAAACTTATGTCAAACAACCACCACATATTCGTAAACCAAACAAATTTAAATTTTTATCGATATCTATTATAACCGCCCGGTTATAGCTAGTTAAATCTCAAGCATATTTTCCGTAGGCGTACCCATACTCCCCCTTTAAACCTATGAGACCCGTTCTAATCTGAAAATCTTTTCAAAGTTGGGCCTAAAGATTATTTTTTAATTGTTTCTAATTTGTTATGTAATATTCTTTAACAAATTCTAAACATGATTGATTTAAAAACAAAAAAAACAGCTAACTTAAAAAAATACAATTCCTCGTAATTTTAAATGAGGACGTTTCAATTTTATTTAAAATAGATAATGACATCAATTAAACAACAAAATGTTTTTAAAAAAATTGAAAAACTACTCAATTACTAGTACAACAAATTTGAGGAGAAGGTGGACTAAATCGACATTTAACATGAACATTGGACATTCCATTGAGCAACCAAAAATAATATAAAGAATAACCAAGGAGCATTAGCTATTTCTAACATGAATAAAACAAACAAAATTTTTTAAAAATAAGGCATTAGTTCTATTATTTGATTGTTTCCAAAAAAAAAAACAATTCAAGGGTGCTATTGAATTAACTCCTGAAGATATTTCTTTTCAATAAACTAGATATTTTCTGGATTCAAAGAATAAATTTTCTAAATTAATATTTTTATTTTTGGAAACCAATAAATTTAGTAACTTTTCTGATTTTTGTATTTTTATTTAAAGTTTTAAAGATAATACTTATTATTAAACAGTATTACTGATATGAAATAATATTTATGTAGTCAAATTTTGTAGAAGAAAAATGTCCGTTTATTTTATAGAACGATATAACTATTTTTTTAAGGTTTCGATGTTTGTTGTAAGTTATTCAATTTATATTTCTGATCAAATAAAAAAGTCTATACTTAAAGGTACTACACTAAATATTTTGGAAATATTGAAA
>JXPG01014946.1:615-12163 GCA_001015175.1 Megaselia abdita
GATGATCATTTCATTCAATATATCATTAAATAATGATGTGAGCCATGTTGCCAGAACTTCTACACCATATTCAAGAAGCTCAACCTTAATCCCATCACTTCCTCCGCTCTTATCATTATCTAATAAATTGATGGCATGAGTTACTTCTGATACAAGAATCTCACTGACAAATCTTCGAAAATACGGCTTGGCGTTCAATTTTGATTCGAAACATGAGCTGAACAGACCTTCGTAGTACGCAGTGGCGATTTCGTTAANATAATTGAGTTTCTTCTTTTGAGTTGCACATTAGCGAAAGGATCAAACTTGTCCTTCGATTTTATACAGTTTTATTCGCTTTATGGATGGATCTGTTATTTTCCATGACGTCTTAGACATATTATCTTTGTTTTATATCTTGTGAGATTGTTTTTAATTCATTGTTTGTGCTAATAAAATATGAGACGTTTGTAAGTCGTCTATTAGGTCTCTTACCACATTAAACCTTTGACTTAAATTCATCACACAATTTTGTATAAACATAGCTAAATAAAACCTTTTTTTCCTTTTTTTCACAGAAATAGATTTCCTAGTGTTCTTAGTTACTTTTATTGGATGCCTAGTATTAGGCCAAGACCTTGGAATTCTTCTTGGCATAGCCCTCAACCTCTGTCTAATACTGTTTTCATCTGCTAAACCGGATATTGAGTTTGATAAGGAAGGAACGAGCTTGATTGTTAGCCCAAAAGGCCACTTGTCATATTCCGCTGCTGAGCACTTCAAAGACACAATTACCAGTAATATCATTGAAGGCTCTACAAATAAAATTGTGATTGACGGTCAAAATATATCATCTATCGATTCTACCATTGCTTTCGTGTTTCGCGAGATGATGAAGGATTTTGAGCAGTACAAGTGCACATTAGTTTTGGAAAACTGGAAGGCTAAAACCGTTGGAGTATTATGCAGAATGGATAATAAATTTAAAGATTTAGTAGATAATAAAAGCCCATCTGCTTAAGTATACTTGAAGTTTTATTCAAACAAAATCTTCGTTTAGTAATTGAATTTCGTTGGACTTAGAATGATAGTTGAAGTTTGGGCTTGGAGTATTTCTTCGTAATGAGTTTGTCTGAAGAGTTGTTGTATGTAGATTGGATCCACTTCCTTTATATCGGTGGGCTCTCTCCTCGCATAATCCAAGTCTGTAAAAAGAATTCATATATTAAATTTAAAACGTGAGACTCAACATTTAACTTACTTGGCAATGAAGCTGTAGAAATCTTGTCTGAACTGTTGTGTTAGGATAGCGTAGAGATAAGGATCCGCACAGGAATTCATAGGATAAAAGAAGACCAACAAGATCTTGGAGTTGGTGACATTTATTAAAGGAAATCCAGCCAGAGCAGTAAGGCCGAAAAAGGCAATCGGTGCCCAACAGGTAAAGTTTGTGAAAACTAAGAGAGCCATCTTCTTTGCAACGGACGATTCTCCTGATTGTCCATGATGAGCTCTTCGCGTTTCGCTTGCTAGAGAATAGTATATTTGGGAGTAACACACAGCGATTATCAAGAAGGCCAATCCATTGATTCCGATTATGGCTATCAAGTAAATTATGTCTGAAATATCACGGGCTTCCATGGGCAGGCAAATACTGTAAATAAATATGTTGTTTTAATTTTTTGTTTTTATTTTTTTAGAATTTTAGAATTCAAAAAGAAATAACAAAAATAAAATTATATTTTACAATAATTTATCAGAGAAAAAATCAGTCAAACAATAAATTAATATTTTATAGAAAACTTGTTAAAAAATCCATCAAAAAAGAAAAGAAAAAAACAATACAACAAGTACAAGACCTATACTAAAGATTTAAATTATAAAACAAACAAAAAAAAACACATAAAAAATAAAAAAGTAAAATAAAAATTCCAAAAAACAAAATAAATATTTAAGAAAAACTAAAAAAAGAAAAACATTTAAAAGTAAGAATAAAAAAAATTAAAATAGTTCTAACAATTCCTTAATGCTTCAAAATATATGTTTTAAAATGAATTTTACGACTAGCTCCCGAAAAAAGAAAAATTACAACAAAACATGGGTCGCGCCAGTTAGTCCATACAGACAACACAGTGACCTAACAAAAACATTTAAAACGTTGTTTTGTTAAACAATATATTGTTTTAAGGCAAGAATTGATAGTCAGGTAGAATTTAGGGTCGCTGCAGATGAAATAGGTTGAACAGAAAAGTCTTGAAAAGTTTTCGAAAAGAGCTATTATAATACTTGGCAAGAAGCTTGGTTAAAAGATTCGTAAAACATGTATGTCATTGCACTATATACACTCATTAAAACAAATACTCCTGAAACAGTAACACTTAATCTAATATACTCTAAAACTAACATAATAGTATTATATAGTAATGTATTTTTACAGAACTCCCCTGAATTCTAGCTTATCGATAGCTCTACCAATAAAAAAATGTTAAATATAAAATCTAAATACTTAATAGTTTATTTAGTCTGATATTTTCCACTGAAACCGTAACACCCTACCAAAGCAATAAAAAGCTTCAAAGAGCTTTCTCAATGCAAATGTTACTAACAGAAATGCTTCTAATGAAGTGGAAAACATCATATTCCGAAAGTTTGCATATCTATAATTTGTCTACGATTTAGTGTAAGATTTATTCACTAAATATGCTTTTACATTTTCCTTTCTCAGAATTTTCCAGCTTTATTGACATTATTTTTAACATCTGATTGTATTTTACCCTCTTGGGTTCAAATCTCGACTGTTTTTTTGTATTTTATTTAAAAATTTGTTTCATTTTACTTTTAGAAATCTTTTCCTTTTTTTTTTTTTCAAAATTTGATTTAGAAAAAAAAATTCCTTTTCTATATTTATGCCTTCTTCCAATGCAATTATTAAATACCGATAACCCTACCTAGTTGATGAATAGTTGCTCACTCCATATAATGGGAAAGTCGACATAATTATGGAGTAAATCCATCCTCCAGCCATGATAATCGAGGCCGCTTTCATATTAATCCTTTTATTCAAATACATTGCGTTGGTAATAGCGAACCATCGCTCTATTGTTATAATGGTCAGAGTGAATACTGATAGATGACTAGCAAAGACAGTTAGGAAACCAGCAACTTTACAACCAGGACCTAAACATGAGAAAATTTAATATTGTATCTTTGAAAGTTATAACTCTTACCATATTGCCAATCGTAAGCGTAATTAAAGTATTCCCCAATGGAATGTACATCCATAGAAGCAATAAGAAGGAGATAAAGTCCTGTACACAAGTCTGCTATTGCTAAATGGCACATTAGAAACTTTGGCACCGCATAGTTATCCGATCTGAAGCGATACGATACGTTTAAATGCTTATTTATTGGTGGCAAATATTTCAAACTTACAATGTACACAAAATCCAAATCAACACAATACAATTACCAATAACGGAAAAGAATGCAACAACCCATACACTAATCCTCAGCCAGTCCGAGCCCATAACATCCTCACATGGATTCAAATCATCTGGCTCTGGAGTACAGATAACATCTGCTATCCTGTTGATAGAAATTTATTCAGTTAACTATATTAAATTTTCCTTAGTTTTTTGCGTGTGGTTTTTTTTATGGTTTGTTCGTGAATGAAGCTATTCTAGACTTTTTGTTTTATAGACAAATCTTTATTGATTTTCTTTGTGGTTTCAGTGAATTTATTTTGAAGCTGGTTTTATACATAATTGGTATTATAATCTTATTTTTAAGTTTAAAATAAAAATGAAAATTCAAATCCGATATTTATCAAACTACTACCGTTGGAAAGATTGAAGCTCAAAATTCAGATTTATGATACTTTCGTTTAAATGGGCTACCGAATGCTTTCGCTTCGCTACGACCAATTTAGTGGAACATTATCGATTTAGAACAAAAAAATAGTTTTACTATTGAAAATATGACCCGTGTGATACAACGTTGGATTCGTATTCAAAATCCTAAACAAAACAAAGTTTGGATAATATCAATAGATAGTTTACACTCAAAGAAATAAAAGTTTTTTTTTTGGATAAAAATATGTTGTATGGAATTACTAATTTTGAATATTTGACACGATTTTCATGTATGATAAAGAACTTTCTCTCATTACACTGAGAGAAACGTAAAAGCCGACTTTTTCATGTAGTTCAGAAAGCCACGTAATAAGAGTAAGGTAGTCTGACACGAGTGCAACAAAGCTGGTCATCTAGCTAGATTTTTTTTTAAAAGGACTCAATAGAGTGACATGAGTGATAACAAAAAGCAAGACCATAAGCCAGAATCTAATGAGGGTTTATATACTTCGTTTAATGCTCAGGAGGATAGCTATTCGGATTATTGGTTTATAGAGTCTGGCGCGTCGTGACATTTACAATAAGGATTGGATGACAAACTTTACGGAGGTCAACGAGTCCATCACGGTTGCAGACAATTCTTAATTGAAGGTTGAAACAAAAGGGGATGTAAATGTCAAAATCGTCTTCAATGGCGCAGTTGAAGAGATTACCATCAGGAACGTTTTGTATACACCGAACATTTGTGCAAAGTTATTGTCTATTTTTTTGATGATGACCGATGCAGAATTATGGAAAAATCCACAAATAAGGTGATTGCAACAGAATCTCGTGATGACAATATGTACAAGCTCAACATCAAGAAAGAAACTTCATATTTGTGCAGTCAAGAGCTATGGCACAGGCGTTCTGGTCACTGTAACAACGAATTTTTGACTAAAATTAAAAATACTCCAGTTGAAGGTGTTAATTTTTCCAAGCGTAACATGAAGTCTTTCTGCGAAGCCTGTGTTCAGGAAAACATGCGAGACTACCTTTTGAAAGTTCGAGCTCATCAACCACTAGGATATTGGAACTTATTCATTCCCACTTATGTGGTCGATGAATTAATTGTCTCTAAGAGGTTCCAGATACTTTTCTCGATGACTTTTCTAGGAAGCTTTTTATTTACTTTTTGAAAACAGAGGATGAAGAGTTTCAAAAATTCAAGGAATTTAAGTCAATGATTGAAAGAAAAACCGAGAAAAACAAAGACATACTTTTAGAATGACAATGGAGTCTCCTCAATGATGAGCTTATAAATTAGAAAAACTCCATCAAGCCTCGACATCATACAAGCCTCAGCTAAATTAGAAAGCTGAGCGAAACAATCACACCATTATCCCAGTAAACAATTTCCTTTCTTTATGACTTCTTTAAGAAGTCTTTTTCCTTCGAAAAGCTATACTTTAAGAAGAATTAAAGAAGTTTGAATAATTACTTTATTCGCGCTGAAGTATCATAAAAGTGTTATTTTTAAAATTTAATTAAGAAGGGTTTAAGAACACTTTCAGACTTCTAAATTCTTTAAGAAATATTAAACCGTTCTATATCAGACAGCCCATTCCTTTCTTTAAGAAATATTTAATACATCTTTTAAAAGAAACCAGATATATATATAAGATATTTTAAAAATGGTTTTATGTGACTGACTCGTACGAAATGAGGGAAAGGTATGAAGTAACACTGAGAGAAATAAGCTTAAAAATTTTAAAGTTTCCATTTCCATCACGCGAGATAAATTTAAACGCAAAAATTGAAATCATTGAAGAGTTACTTATATGGAAGCTGAAATATCCGGGAGGACTGGTTTCGCCTTTATATGTTTGCAATATGCACTCAGAGAAGAGTTTCAATATGCAACTCCATAATATATGGCTTTCACAAGAAAGAAATTTGTTTACCAAGTATTCTGACGTGTGCACTGAGGATCGCACTCAGAATCGTCAGACTGAAAAGCGAGAGTGCTAGCACCCACACCAACCAACTACCTTTAACCCTTGCTAGATTCGACGCGCACAACACTTTCAATTAAATTAATGTTTTAAGTATTATCTCAGTTTTACTAAATTAAAATAAGTTCTTTCATATTAAATAACTTTTCGTGTTTTAACTCAACCTGGACTGGGATTTGTAACAAAGAAACTTTTTTCCAATTTCAACAGGTTGTAGGTCCGCCAAAATTTCGAAAGAGAGTTACCGTATACCGACATTTTCCGGTGACGATTTTGCATCGATTTTTGATCCAAGCCTCAGCTTTCTTGCAGGAATTAGACTGTGTATCTATAATAAATGAGGAGCCATTCGAAGAATGAGACACTAATGAAAGTAAAGCTGCCTTTGTTATTTGGAAATCGAAAAATTCCAAGACAATTAATGTCATCGTCAGATGTGTAGCAGATTCCCATCTTGAATACATTCAATACAAGGAAACCGCATTCGATATTATGAAAGCTCTAGAAAACGTCTTTCAATCGGTACGAAAGTCTACCTGAAAAAGAAACTGATGTCACTCAAATGTAAAGACGGACGGAATCTTTGCCAGATTTTTTTCAAGGAATTCGAGACAGCTGTGAGAGCCTACAAGTCTGCGGGAGGAAAACTGGATAATCTAGAAGTTGGGATTGATCTCCTCATGCCAGTTTCCGATATCTAAAAATATAGAACTAGTTTCTCTATCCTCTGTGTCCCTACATATATAGAAAGAACCGAAGAGTCGTAAGAAGAAGATCATCTGCTACAGTTGCCGAAACCGGGACACAAGTCTAACAACTATCCAGATTCTAAGAAGAAGTCATCGTCAGCCAATGTTGTACACAACAAAGCCGACAAGTTCGCAATGGTAATCAGTCGCATCGGCGAATTTCAGTGTTTGATCGACTAAGGATGCACTGATCATATTGTGAACGATCCGAAGTTGGTGACAGATTCCTACTCCTTGAACTACAACATAAACCTTGCCAAATATGGTGAATCCATGTCTACTACGTGTGCCGGACAAATTCCTATATCCACCGTTGACAATGGGCAGGAGAAATTGAGTACAATGGAGAACGTTTTTGTGGTTCCTTCGTCGCGTCAGAATCTTAATTATGTTAGGCAAGAAAACAACACTTGGAGTGTAGTGAAAAATCCTGGTAAGGTGAAATTAATTGAAGCTCGATGGATTTTCAAATTGAAGACTGGCCATGATGCAAAGTACAAGGCTCGATTGGTGGCCAAGGGCTACATGCAAGAAGCAGATGTGGACTATTCCGAGACCTAATACACCAGTGGCTAGCCTACACTCTATTAGACTGCTCTTTGCTGTTGGAGTTCAAAAAGGTTATACAAGTTCTGGCACATGGATGTAAAGACAGCTTTTCTACATGGGGTCATAGAAGAGAATGTTTACCTGAAGCCACCAGAGGGTATTGATGTTCCTGAGGGTCATGTGTTAAAGCTCAACAAATTATTGTACGGGTTGAAGCAAAGTCCTCCTTGTTGGAACGAGAGGCTCCATCAATTTATACCAACGCTTGGTTTTGTGAGGCCGAAAGCTGACTATTGCCTTTATGTAAAAGTTGTTGGAGAGAAAGTAATCTAACTGATTCTCTATAGATGACATGATTTTTTGTGGCCATGACGAGTGCGGCATAAAGAATCTCAAGTTGCAGTTAGCAGCTGAGTTCAAAATGAAAGACATAGGCGAAGCGAGAACTTTCATGGGCATTAACATTTTACATGACCACTTCCACGGAATGGTATACCTGGATCAATCGGATTACATTGAGAGAATTCTAGAAAAGTTCAAACTTCAGGATTTCACCAGCGTGAGTACTAATATGGAAGTAAACTGTAAGTTGACACGTGAGAGTAGCACAAAAAAAANCAACCATTTAGAAAAGTTCTTGCTAGTTTGATGTACCCAATGTTGGCAACGCGGCCAGATTTGTGTTTTTCTATTGGGTATCTGAGTCGGTTCCAGGATTGTGCTACAGATGAACACTAGAGTCATTTAAAACGGATCATAAGCGCTATCGCAAGGGCTCGAAGTATTTAAGATTGAGCGAAGCAAGACCTCTCGTTGGGTATGCAGAATCCGATTGGGCTAACGACCCCATAGAACGAAAATCAGCGTCGGGATTCCGGTTTCAAGTTTTTGGATCTACCGTGATGTGGAGCAGTAAGAAACAATGACTAGTTGCTACGAGTACAACCGAAGCAGAGTATGTGTCTGCTGCACCAGCATCAATGGAAGCTAGTTGGCTCGCCAAGATTCTCGAAGATCTGCACATTAATCCAATGCGTCCAATTCCAATTCATGAAGATAACAACGGTTGTATTTTTGTTGCGAAAACTCCAGAAACCAAACGCTCCAAGCATATATTGAGGTAAAGTACCATTACTTAAGGAATAATGTTATGAAGAAGAACATATAGCTGGTACCAACACCATCAAAAGATCAACTAACTGACTGTCTTACAAAAAGCTTGTGAAGGTTGGAGTTCTCGAAGCAAGTTCAGAAGCTGGGCTTGCAAGAAAAGAAACTTGTTTGCAATATCAACACCTTTTTTATATATTTTTTTACATGAAAAATGCAAATTGAAATCAGTACCTCAATTTTACATTTTTTTAAAGCTTAAAACTTCACCATATTTTTCCTATACATTTCTTGCCTGCGTAACAAGCAATATGTAATACCTTATCTTACTTCTTAAACTTGTAAAACAGTTGTTGAAGTCCATCAATCCAATTCACTAACCCTTTTGAGACTACAGTCTCTGTTAGTGCTTCAAAAATGGGTTTAATTAAACGTACCCTCAATGTTCAGAAAACTAGCTAAATAGTTTTCTTTCCAAGATCATCTCTCCATCATCAGTTTTTAAATAGTCATAAGCTTATTTGTCTATAGTCCTAAGAATTACTAAGGACTTTTCTCTATGAATTTACTTCACTCTATTTTATAGTAATATACCCAAAATTGAGCAGGTATATATCGACCTTAGTTCGAAAAACTGTTAGTTTCCTCTATGGTGATAAGGTTAAGACCGTAGACCTAAACACGGAAAGACTGACAGAAATATGAAAGAAGAAAAATATCTACTAAATACAGACAGATTCAGAAATGAAACAATTCATTAGAAAATGAATAGCAATTTCAAAAGTTGTAGTTTCAGCTTACCTAGTTATTGAACCACATATAGCATCAGTTCCGGTAAGATTTTCAACCGGTGTGTGAAACGTTCCGAAATCGGAATTCATTTCATCATCTTCGGCATCTTCTCCATTGTACATTGTTATATATTCGAAGAATTCCAAAGCGTCCGTTTCACTAAAATGAAATAAAAAGAAATCATAAAACATTTGATAAGGAGAGACAATCAGATGAAATTGCTCTACTTGAATGTGCTTATATCCAGATTGCGCTTCTTCCTCTCGTCCTCATCATCGGTGTAATTTTTGCATTGCTCCTTGATCCTAGCCAACTCCCGCAACTTTTCATCATGCAACTTTTTATCATGCCGGGAGGGAAACTTGAATGCACAACAATGGAATGGATGTGTCAACTGTGCATATTTGAGATTCTGGTGGCCAAATATTCAATATTAAGGGGATTATTCTTCAAATAATCGATATAAATATACCCACATTAAACTTATAGATAGATGGAATTGTTTTGAGGGTGTGTGTGTTTTGGATCCTTAGCTTTTCAATTTCATGTAAGCCCTCATATGGTAATGATATCAATGATGTGCTTGAGAGATCTCTGTGTGGTCATAAATAGATAAGTTTTTATTTCTTTAGTTATATAACATTTTACTTACAAATCTTGAATTTTCACTCCTTTAAAAGCGGATGGATGAATCCTTTGCAACAAGAAATTCGACTTAATACTTCTTGGAATGGAAAATAGTTTATTTTTTAGTTTTATTTTTTTGTTTTAAATTTATGTAAGATAGAATGGTTGAGTTTGTTTGTTAGGAAAGATATAAAGGGAAACTTAAATAATAAAAAATATTATTTGATATAATTCTGAATTTTTAATGAATAATTCCCTACAATCAATGAGCTTTTCAACCAATAAAGAGAATCAAAAAAGAGCAAACAAAAAAAACTTACAACTTTTCAATATGAGATCCAGAAAAGGCTGATTCTTCAATGTCAACCAGTTGATTATTATCTAAAATACTAAAAAAATAAATCTCAAAAAATATCGAGAAAAGGCTTAATTAGTTAATAGACTTACAATTGTTCAGTCTTAACGTTAACAGTAGAGCTTTGAATGCGATCGATCTTGTTGCCCTCCAAATCAATCATTTGTAATATAGAGTAAGGAGGCAAGAGCTGCATGTCAGGAACTCGAACGAGTCCACAGTGGATAATACGTCTAGAAGAATATATTTTTGGAAACATTAAAGACTTAAAACGTTGATTTAAACTTACATAGTTTTAATAGTGCTGGAAATACCACGAAACACTTCCTTCGAGAGAAATGTCAACTTCGGAGCATTTGAAATGTATCTGAAGAAATTTAATTAAGGTTTTATTTAATTCGAGATCAATATTAACTTACATTTTTCTTAGAACAGTTAGATTTTCAAAAGCTCCTTCTCTGATACCTTGGAAGTCTTCCAAGTTGGTAAGAATTCTATGGAAATTTATTTTAAAATTTGGTAATGTCAAAGAGCTTACTTACAAGTCTTTTAACGATGAGTTGTAGATCTTCAAACCAAATGTTCTAATTTGTTCGATTGGGGATGAAGTGATAGTGAGTCGCACCAAACCCTGTGGAAGTTTTTGCGGTACACGGTAGAGTGATGTTCCCTCGCAAGAACATTCCAGTTCACTCTGTGGAAAATAATTGCCTTATGTTTTAAATTTCTAGTTTTAATTTTATTAAATAAAATAATTTCTGGGTATAAAAAGTATACTTTTGTTGGTTCAAATATACCTGAAAAAATAGGGATGGGTGAAAACGCATATTTTTATAGTTAACGTTACTAACGTTAATTAACGGTTAATGGCAAGGAACGTTTTTCGATTTTTTTTCTTTTTCTAACATTTTACTGTGGTGAAAAACATTTTATATTTAAACTCTAAGATTAAGATAATTGACTATTTTTCATCAGCTTGTTAATAGAAAGTATCTGATGTTTGGTTTTCTTGACTAGATAGCTTACTTACTATATAGACTTATGGGTTTGAGTCTCACTGGCTTCAATCAAGATACTTTTAAATACTGCACTCTTTGAATATAGTAAAAGGAGCACAACAGGTACAGAGACGGAGGAGGAGCTCACGGAATTGAAACAAAAGTCAATAACAACTAATGTTTGCAAAGGTTCGAATCCCATCTTCGTCATCACTAACAAGCATTTTAAAAATGATTTCTGGACTTAGAATCGTCAGAGTGGAAGGAGAGACTTATAGATAGTATAACAATTTTAAATTACAGATGATAATCAGCCGATTTCGGAATTCCAAAATTGACTACAAACGAGCAATTTTAAATGGCTTGAGACTTGCCGAATTTTACAAAAATCTTCAAGCCGGCTGTATGAAAATATTGCTAAAATAGAAGCCTTNTATAGATAGTATAACAATTTTAAATTACAGATGATAATCAGCCGATTTCGGAATTCCAAAATTGACTACAAACGAGCAATTTTAAATGGCTTGAGACTTGCCGAATTTTA
>JXPG01014947.1:0-11053 GCA_001015175.1 Megaselia abdita
CAAAGTGTGAAATACAGAGCCAAATTACAATCACAGACTTTAAGATACAGAATTAAAATACAATTACAGTATAACAATTTCAGACTGTAAAATACAGAATTAAAATTACAATTGCAAAATTACAATTTCAGACTGTGGAATACAAAATGAAAATTACAATTAAAGACTGTGAAATACAGAGTGAAAATTACAATTACAAAATTATAATTTCAGACTGTGTAATAAAGAATCAAAATTAGAATTATAAAATTACAATTACAGATTTTAAGATACAGAATGGAAATTACAATTACAGTCTGTAAGATTCAGAATGAAAATTACAATCACAGACTGTGAAATACAGAGTGAAAATCACAATTACAAAATTACAATTTCAGACTGTGAAATAAAGAATCAAAATTAGAATTATAAAATTACAATTACAGACTTCAAGATACAGAATGAAAATTACAATTTTAGAATGTAAGATACAGAATGGAAATTACAATTACAGACTTGAAAATTACAATTTCAGACTGTAAAATAAAGAATGAAAATTATAATTACAAAACTACAATTACAGACTGTAAAATACGGAATGAAAATTACAAAATCGCAATCAGAGACTGTAAAATATAGAATGAAAATTACAATTACAGACTGTGAAATACAGATTGAAANTAAAATTACAATTTCAGATTGTAAAATAAAGAATGAAAATTATAATTACAAAACTACAATTACAGACTGTAAAATAAAAAGACGGAATGAAAATTACAATTACAAAATTGCAATAAGAGACTGTAAAATATAGAATGAAAATTACAATTACAGACTGTGAAATACAGATTGAAAATTACAATTTCAGAAGACTGTAAAATATAGAATGAAAATTACAATTACAGACTGTGAAATACAGAGTTAAAATCACAATTACAAAATTAAAATTTCAGACTGTGAAAAAAATAATCAAAATTATAATTATCAAATTACAATTACAGACCTTACAATTACAGACTGTGAAATACAGAATTAAAATTACAATTGCAAAATTACAATTTCAGGCTGTGGATTACAAAATGAAAATTACAATTTCAGACTGTAAGATACAGAATGGAAATTACAGACTGTGAAATACAGATTGAAAATTACAATTACAGACTGAGAAATACAGAATGAAAATTACAATTTCAGACTGTAAGATACAGAATGGAAATTACAATTACGGACTGTGAAATACAGAGTTAAAATCACAGTTACAAAATTACAATTTCAGACTGTGAAATAAAGAATCAAAATTAGAATTATAAAATTACAATTACAGACTGTGAAATTCATAATGAAAATCACAATTACAAAATTGCAATCACAGACTGTAAAATTAGAATGAAAATTTCTTACGAAAAATTCTGACGTGTGCACTGAGGATCGAACTCAGAATCGTCAGACTGAAAGGCGAGAGCGCTAGCACCAACCAACTACCTTTTAAGGAAACATTCTCGTAATTTTTGTTCAGCTTTTTGAAAGAATAATTCGAGAAGTTCGCTGCATTGTTTTCGAAGTTTTGTATAGTTAAGAAATTGACTATTGAAAAGTTGTTTTAGTTTTAAAACTTGGAAAATGGTTACTTGTGCCTTGAAGAATTTGGGCAGTAGCATTTCTTGTGGTCCAAATTGAGATCAATCCGAAGATACCCACATAAAACAAAAAGTAGTTTTGTCATAATGGACTAATGAAATCGTGGAACACTTCTAAGATTTCTTTTTTGTTTTAAATTGGTCAAGAAAATGTCAAAACACTTCAACATTTAAACTAATATTTTCGACTACACAACTTTAAATTCAACTTCAGAATTTTTAAACTAAAAAAAAAAGAGAAAAATGTTCTCTTAACAAAAGTCATAACATTCTGTATTTTTGAAAAATGCAAAGAAGCTTAGTCTATAAATACAATGCTTATTTTTGTGAATATCTTCAAATTTGTTATCTTCCTTTGAAAATGAAAAACAATACAAATCACTTAAAAAACAGAGATGAAACACTCATTATTTTCAGTTCAATTTATCCTCTTAATGTAACATTTTTCGCTGATTCATTTCTAAGTCTAAAAAGTCAACTTCTATATTTGTTTAATACTTGTTCAAAAAAAAAAGTAAGAAATAATTATCCATTTTAAAATTTGAAAACTGTACTTTAATCCGGAGACTATGGAATTCAGAACTTGTAATTATCTTAAATAAAGGAACAGTAAGAAGGTATCATAACAGACTGTAATTTTCATTCTCTATTTTATAGTTTGTATTGTAATTTTGTAATTGTAATTTTCATTTTGTATTTTACAATTTGTTATTGTAATTTTCGTTCTGTATTTGTAGTTTTGTATTTTGCGAGATTTTCGTGATATTATGGAAATTATGAGCATCGGTAAAAGAGGAATAATATGTAACGTTACGTTTAGTGAATTAACGAAAAAGAGAGCTTTTTAAAATATTGATATTTTTGAAGACAGGAAATGTTGGGAAGCTCTTAAATTTTTCATCATTTTTAACCAACGATTCTGTAAACTGTAAACCTTTTTCCAACTAATTTTCAAAATAGTCAATGTTGCTATGTAGCTTCCTACCTACCACGACGAACCCAAGTCAAAGATCAATAAATACGCTCATATCAATTTGTATTCATCTCGTAAACTAAAAGCAGAACAAAAGTACTTAATCAGAGGAACGTTCTCAACGACGAAACAGAGAGAGAATCAGAATAATCGGAAGTAAACTTTGGCCATGGTGATTTCATTTATTCGCTTCAGTTTCTGAATAAATAAGTACATGACATTATCTTTGTACAGTTCACTACACAACATACAACTGTCTAGACTGTTGTAGACAATGAAATATTTTCGACAGAGAGAGGTGTGACTGCGATAATTAATAACCTACTCGATCTATCTTCATTGGAAAACAAAAAATTATAAAATAAAAACAAAAAATAATAGAAAAACAGTGAAGTTAAAAATGTCAGTGGAATCTTACACATCATGAGACTTTCTTATCTTGAATTGCTGATGCCGGTTGCTAGTGCAATTGCATTCATGTTTTTTTTTTTTTTTCGAAAACTCTTTATTTTTAGATTAACTATTAGCAAAACATCTGACAACAGTCGGGTATTTTAATAGTTTGTAATTTTTGTCTTCCTTATCGTTCCCATGGGAAGCAAAGTCTTGGGATTATCATTATTATAATATATTTTTAGTAAGAAAGTGAGTAATTTTTTATTGCATTTTTGAACTATCTTTCTTTTATAGAGTTGGAAAGTTAGAATCAGTATAATAACAAAGTCAATAGTGCATCTGGGTTTATCATTGGAGGTTCGTTTGTTGTCTTTTGATTACATTTTTTAAAACAAACTATTGAAAGGTTAGTTTTGAAATTGAAATTGAATTTAAACGTTTTCAGATACTCCTTTCCTTCTGAATCAAGAAGAAAACTAAACATTCGATACTTTTTCAAAGAAAAGTCGATGAAAAATATCAATTTAAATTTCAACATTTTTCGTTCTGAGGAAAACAAAATTGACTATTTTTCATAAACTTTTCAAAAATGTTCATGTAAAGTATCTGATGTTTGGTTTTCCACACTCGATGGTTCCACATCAAAAAACATTAAATGTTTCCAAGCCATACGAAAACGATCCTTCAGATCGAGTATCTGATTATAGTGCAAAACTGCCAGATACAATCTAAAAGGTAATTTTTCAGATACTCCTTTTTTTTTACTCAATAGCTACTTACGAAAGTATCTACATCAACAGCACAACTGCCAGATATAATCTTAAAAATCACAAAAAAAATAAACACAATATTTTTTGAATTTAAACGTTTTCAGATACTCCTTCCCTTCTGATTCTGAAAAGTCGATGAAAAATATCAATTTAAATCTCAACTTTTTTCGTTCTAGGGAAACAAAATTGACAATTTTTCATAAACTTTTCAAAAATGTTCATGTAAAGTATCTGATGTTTGGTTTTCCACACTCGATAGCTACTTAAGAATGGTTCCACATCAAAAAACCTTAAATTTTTTCAAGCCATACGAAAGATTGAGTATCTGATTATAGTGCAAAACTACCAGACACAATCTAAAAGGTCATTTTTCAGATACTCCTTTTATTGTGTTTACTCAATAGCTACTTACGAATGTATCTACATAAACAGTAAAACTGCCAGATACAATCGTAAAAATCACAAAAAAAATAAACACAATATTTTTTTGAATCTAAACGTTTTCAGATACTTCTGATTCAAGAAAACTAAACATTCGATACTTTTTCAAAGAAAAGTCGATGAAAAATATCAATTTAAATCTCAACTTTTTTCGTTCTGAGGAAAACAAAATTGACTATTTTTCATAAACTTTTCAAAAATGTTCATGTAAAGTATCTGATGTTTGGTTTTCCACACTCGATGGTTCCACATCAAAGAACATTCAATTTTTCCAAGCCATACGAAAACGATCCCTCAGATCGAGTATCTGATTATAGTGCAAAACTGCCAGATACAATCTAAAAGGTAATTTTTCAGATACTCCTTTTTTTTTTACTCAATAGCTACTTACGAATGTATCTACATCAACAGCAAAACTGCCAGATACAATCTTCAAATTACTTTCCCCAAAAAAAAAAAAAATATTTTTTTTTTCTAAATGTTTTTAGATACTCCTTTCCTTCTGAATCAAGAAAACTAAACATTCGACACTTTTTCAAAGAAAAGTCGATGAAAAATATCAATTTAAATCTCAACATTTTTCATAAACTTTTCAAAAATGTTCATATAAAGTATCTGATGTTTGGTTTTCCACACTCGATGGTTCCACATCAAAGAACATTCAATTTTTCCAAGCCATACGAAAACGATCCCTCAGATCGAGTATCTGATTATAGTGCAAAACTGCCAGATACAATCTAAAAGGTAATTTTTCAGATACTCCTTTTTTTTTTACTCAATAGCTACTTACGAATGTATCTACATCAACAGCAAAACTGCCAGATACAATCTTCAAATTACTTTCCCCAAAAAAAAAAAAAATATTTTTTTTTTCTAAATGTTTTTAGATACTCCTTTCCTTCTGAATCAAGAAAACTAAACATTCGACACTTTTTCAAAGAAAAGTCGATGAAAAATATCAATTTAAATCTCAACATTTTTCATAAACTTTTCAAAAATGTTCATATAAAGTATCTGATGTTTGGTTTTTCACACTCGATGGTTCCACATCAAAAAACATTCAATTTTTCCAAGCCACACGAAAACGATGCCTCAGTTCGAGTATCTGATTATAGTGCAAAACTGCCAGATACAATCTAAAAGGTCATTTTTCATATACTCCTTTTTGTTTGTACTCAATAGCTACTTTAGAATGTATCTACATAAACAGTAAAACTGCCAGATACAATCTTAAAAATAGCTTTCCCAAAAAAAAAATAATATTTTTTTTTTCTAAATGTTTTTAGATACTCCTTCTGAGTCAAGAAAACATCATATATACTATAAATAATTGTATTTCTTTTAAAAATACACAGACAATTAAGTAGTTAAATTTAATGCAAAACTTATAGTAGATTTTAAAATTTAGAAAAGTTTACTAAAACTCTCTATTCTATGTAGTTAATTTTATTATAATTTTGGGTAAGGTTTTACAAATTGATAAATTTACTACTATAACAGTTATATAAAATTTGACTCTAATTAGCTAAAATATTTGTAACGAATTCGGTTAGTAATATTTTCTTTTAATAGGAAAAATGACTAATCAAGAAATAGAATATAGATAATTAGTTTAGTAAATATAACCAACACAATTTCGATTTTTTTTCAGCTTTGAATTTAAATCCAGATAATGTTAGCTTTACTTTTTCAGACATGAGCTCAAACCCACACAAAGACTTTTTTTTTTGTTACTTTTACATTTAGAAATGTGAAATTATTGTTGTAGTAAAATCTACTAATATTAGAACAATTGACAACTATCGTAGCAATATTTCTTATTTTCAGTAGTGAATTTCTCTGCAAAATTGTTCACTAATCTTGTGTGAAATATCTCTAGAAACAGTAAAAATTACTACGGAGTCAATAGTAAATTTTACTACTAAATAGGAAAACTGAATAGCAAAAAGTGAATTTTACTAAGTACTAAAATTTGCTATTAGTAGCAAAAAAAATCATAAATGATTAAGTACTAAAATGCACTATAACTAGTACTTGAAAATTACATTTTATACAACTTTTAGAAGTTAATGTTACTACAAAGCGTTGTTATGATATTTCGCTAAAAGTAGGAAAAAAATACTGTTTCGTAATAGAGAATTTTTATAAAAATGACTAGTTAGAGAAATTCACTTTAAAATATTGATTTTTTCACAACTTGAATTAGTAAATTTCATTACAAAATAGAAATAGAAAAAAAATCGCTATTGCAATAGTTGTAAATTTTCCTACAAAATACAAAAATTATAGCACATTTTGCTATTTTAAATTATTTTAGTAACATTCACTACAAAAATTAAAATAATTTCTTTTTACTATGTTAAAAAATGCAGTAAAGTTTACTACTCAGTCTGTACAACTTTGCTACAACTTCACTATTTTCAATACAAAAATTTACTACTTTAAATGTAGGTTGGTTTTTGACTACTATAGTAGTAAATTTTATACTACTTATTTTTTTTCTGTGTAGCTGGGCTCAAATCCTGTTGAATTAATTCTTTTTTTTCGGGTAGCAAATTATACTAAATGTAGTGAATTCACTAGTATTGTTGCTTCAAATCCTCTTATATGTATTTTTTTATTTGAAATATAAAATAAAGTAGTAAAAAGAAAGCTCNTAGTAAATTTTATCCTACTTATTTTTTTTCTGTGTAGCTGGGCTCAAATCCTGTTGAATTAATTCTTTTTTTTCGGGTAGCAAATTATACTAAATGTAGTGAATTCACTAGTATTGTTGCTTCAAATCCTCTTATATGTATTTTTTTATTTGAAATATAAAATAAAGTAGTAAAAAGAAAGCTCAAATTACAATCTCTTCAAAACAATTTTTGTTTCTTTTGTGCATTTAATATGCTGCAAATCGTTCATGCTTTTGTATTCGAATTCTTTGGCTTTGAACGGCAAAATGTTGGCATATATAATAGTAATATATAAGAGAGGTTCAAGTTCGAAGCTTTTGTTTTTTTACTACTAAAGTAGTGATAAAGGGAATTTGAATACTCATTTTATTCCGTGTACTTTAAGTTATGAATTCTACGAGTTCAAAACATTACTTTTGAAGTACAGTTAAATATTATAATTTAATAAAACAAAAGAAAATATAATTTTTATTTTAAAAATAATACAATTCTTATTTTAATATGAATTATTATTTCGAGTAGTAAAATTTACTACTTTTCAATAAGTTTTTTTTACTATTCAAAAAATAATTTGGTGTTTGACTACTGAAATAAGTAGATTTTTAGTAAAGTTTACTAGTTGTTCTGTGACTACAATTATACTCAAATCTACAATTTAAAAAAAATGGATGAGGAATTGTACCTATAACCTAGGTTTCGCTTTCGACAAAACTATCGAAATGTGTGAAATGAACGAAGAAATTATACAACGATTTTAACTAATTTGTAGAACTATTACTATATATATAATAATATTTTAAAAAGATTTTTCTACAATCAAATTGTAAAAATTCTACAATTATTTGTTTTGAGTGCGGTAACTGAAATTTTCTTTGTAATTTTAAGCATTTTTGATAAATATCAAAGCAAAATAATTATATTTTAAAATGTTTGATATTCCACACAAAATTGCGGAATCGTAGCACTAAATTTAAGACACACACTTTTTACTGAAAATCAATAGAATATTAAGAAGTCGAAACCTTTAGTGAACTCTTTCTCTTTTATAGACCCACGAATAGGATGGGCCACTTTGAAACAAATAACATTTAATAAGATCCTGTCTCTCAAATTTTGAATATTTTGTTAGGATTTTGAATAATTATTTTGTTTACGGGAATACTGTAGAAATTAAAAAGAACTTACTCTACAATCTGAAAATCATCAAAACAAATTAGAATCAATCAATTGAATAAGTTTAACCTTAAACTCTCCCAAATTTTAGGAAATGAGCAAAATACTACGACATAGCAAAAACCTCGTCACGCAATGTTCTTCAAACAAAAAAATTAGTAAATGGTCGTAAACAAATTTCCGTATCTAAATCATGGCTATGAAGAACACGAAGTATCGATGAGCTTTTCAATTACGCAATATTTGGAATGAAGTTCCAACATGTTTTGCTAATCGGTTGAGTTACTGAAAAGCGGGACTAAACAATATCACGCAATGGTTCTTTTTTGTTTGCTGAAATCATTGCCCTAAAAAAAATTATCAAAAATCTATCTAAACAAAACCATAACAACCACGCAAAGTTCTATGAAAGGTCGCCCAACAAAGCAAATTCAATAAAAATATTTTGATATAATAACACAAGTTGTATTACGCCTCAACCAAGCGTACGCATTAGAAAACTTTAATACAGAGTAGTTAGTCTTTGTCAACACGCTCCATATGTTGTTTCTGTCCTGAGATACAGTGTTCATTCCTTTTTGACGTACCATTGGGACGGTTTGCACCGGCAAAAACCGGTCCAAAGCAGTCAATATCCACATCTGGTCGGTTGAGCTGCTTTTCTGGTCTGTCTTAAAAGAAAACAGTTGTACAAACAATAAATTCATCAATACAAATTTGCAATTTCGGTTTCAATTAGAAATTTCTACTTCAATTTCTTTGTTCTTTCTAAACTGTTTGTTCTTTACTTTACTTCAATGCAGTTTTGAACTTAGTATTGCACTTGTTGAAATTTCATGTGAGTTTTTTGATTGTCTTTGAATATAACTATATCGAAAATAAATTGAATTTGAAAAGATTCTCAATCTTAGAAATTATCAGCCCTCCCGGATATTTCAGTAGTCAAATGGGTTCAAAATAAAACGATTTGTAAAGGAATGTTTAACTGCAATTATAAAGTTTGTAAAGAATTTTTTGTTTGCAATGTTTGGAGTATTTTGTTTAATTTTTAGTTTATTTCTAATTCCTTTTTTTAATTTTTTTTCAGAACTTCTGGTATTTTTGTTTTTGTTTAAATATTTTTAAAATTTTTCTTTTTAGTTTATATTGTTTAGTATTTATTATTTATTATTAATTGTGAATTTTTTATTTTTTTTATTTTTTTTTTTTAGTTTTTCTTTAATTTTTTTTGATTAGTTTATATTGTTTAGTATTATTTATTTTTAATTGCAGATATTTGTTTCATTTTTAAAGTATTTATTTAAAGTTATTTTATTTTAAATTCTCTTGTTATTCCATAATTTTTTTTGTAGCTTTTTAAAATGTATAATTATTTGTTATATTGTTAATTGTAATAATTTGGGTTGCATTTTTTCAAAAGCTTATTTCAAAAAGTATTACTTATGTTATTTTATTTTTCTTTATTTTTTGTATTGTTATATGTTTAATTTATTCAATTTTTTTAAATTTAAGATAATTGTTATTTAAAGATTCAATATTCTTAAAGTTGTGTTTTTTTGACATTTATTTTTAACTTTTTATTTCTAGTATTTTGTTTTTTCATTAGGGGTGGGAAACTGATTGATGATATAGTGTTTTTGAGATTAAATCATATCTTTGAATTTCTGAAGTATTTTTAAAGTCTTATTTTTAAAATTCCTCGACCATATTTTTTAATACTTGTTTCGAATATATATTTAAAATTGTAAAACTAAACAAAATAATAGTACAAATTTGAATAAATTATTTTTTTTATTTGTCACTTTATTTAATAATGAGAAATATTTTTAAAATAAAAATATCAATCTAAATTTTAAAGTTAAACAAATCTTCATTTAATTTAAGAAATTGAGAATAAGACAAATTTATTCAAATTAAAAATACTTTTTAAAATTGATTTATATTAATATTTATCCTAACAAAAATGTTTAAAAATATCTATTATATACTTGAAAATTGTAAAATTAAACAAAAAAATATTACAAATTTTAGAAAATAATAATATAATTATTTGTAATTTTTTTAGTAATGGAAAATATTTTTAAAATAACAAATAAAAATTTGAAAACTAATGAATACTCTTAAAATTTAACTTAAAATTTTCAAGAATATTGAATGCAAATTTACTATTTCAAAAATATGACAAACAGAAAATTCAATCATTTCAAGATTATTGAAATTAAAAATCTGTATTATTTTTGTGTGTTTATCATGATATAAATATTTAAAAATATCAAAATATAAACTTTAAGTATTTAACAAATTTAATTACAAATTTTACAATTTAAATTTTGTTGTTGTTTAATATTAAAATTTTCAAAAATTACTATAGATTCTTAAAAAGTAAAAAATCTATTTACTTTTTATTTATGTTAATATATATTCTAATCAAAATATCTAAATATATGAAATTCTACTATTTCAATTATTTCAAGATTATTGAAATTAAAAACCTTTATTTTTGGGTCTTTTTAAATATTTGAAAAACATATTTTTTGTAATCTTTTTTAGGTTTTTATCGTTCAATAAAATTATTAATTTTAAAAATAAATAAAAAATATTGGAAAGATATAAATTATAAATTTTAACTTTTTTTTTTTAATTTAAAAGCCTNACCTTTATTTTTGGGTCTTTTTAAATATTTGAAAAACATATTTTTTGTAATCTTTTTTAGGTTTTTATCGTTCAATAAAATTATTAATTTTAAAAATAAATAAAAAATATTGGAAAGATATAAATTATAAATTTTAACTTTTTTTTTTTAATTTAAAAGCCTTAAATGAATATTTGAAAACCAAAATTATAAATTATGTAATAAGATTCATAATTTTCATAAATATGAAAGCCATTCATTAATTTTGAAATCACAAAAAAGCTATCTTATTAAATTGAAAACTTGTAAAAGTTTTGTAATTTTAGGGTTTTGCTTTTTAGTTTTTGTATATATAATATAATATAATATAATAT